>LBNU01022129.1:50569-66682 GCA_014162995.1 Artemisia annua | reverse complement strand
TTTTCTATTTTTCATTCATTAAGTGTGGAACTTTGTGGAGAACTTTTGGCACCAAACCCTAGATGAATTTTCTGTACTTTTTAGGGTTTCCAACCCTTGGAACCCTCATGCTTAATTAAAGATAAGTTTTCACTTCAATTAAATCAATATGTCTATGTGTTGGTTGATTATCTTTTTTGCTTGTCTTTTAATTAACATGTGTAGCTAAATTCTCTTGTGTTTGCTTAGATCTAATGAAACCTAACTATTAACTATTGGTTAATTGACGTGTTGTTGTTTATTGGGATGACTGTTCCATCAATGTTAGGCTCAAGAAAACTGGCCAACAACCTTTATGGTAACGTGCTTGAACGTCTTGGGAAACTGTAGCCAAGGCATACTAGGCTATTAAGGTAGTATTTAACGCATGAGCCACTATTTACAATCCCTATGGTTGTGCCGTGCATGGCATAGGAGGAGATAAGAGCTCATAGAATTGGAGAGATATGTATGCCACTCCATGAGTTATTAGGAATACACCCTTCATCCACACAAGTAACATACATATCAATTAATCGGTAAAAGATAGTTAGGGAGTAGTGAAGTCTAAGTAAACACACTTTTCTCCATATTGTTTTCACAAATACAATAGTTTAGTTATTTTATTTTCTTTTGCAATTTTAGTAATTTTGGGTTAGTTGACTAGCAACTAATTCCGCCCACTCCTTCAAAACCGAGATTTTACTTGCTTTCCTAAAAATATAAAAATACAAAAAGAATCTTCCTTCACCCTTAGACCTATTAGAGTAGTTTTTCTGTCCTAACGAACACTATTCCCTGTGAGAGAACGATCAATCCCCCGTACTTACCACTATCCTATACTACATCGGTCAGGTACACTGCCTGGTGGGGTTGTAAGCCTCTTGAGATCCCTTGAGAGGTCAAACCTGTTGTAAGGTCACAAAACCACGCATCAAAAACCAATTGCAAGTGTTCTTAGATTGGTTGGCATAGTCTTAAATTTGCACATAGGGTATTCACATAAGTTTTAATAAAACGTGTGTCAAAAGTGTTCAAAGAAGCATGCATACATCTTTGAAACACAAGTTAAGAAAATAATTTGTTAACTTTTAGGTGCACTTTTATCGCGGTATTGGTAAAACCAATTAAAAAAATGACCAACAACTATATTCTACTTCTGCAGGAATTAAAAAACCCAAGTTATTCAAATAACGATTTGGGCGCCGACCCGACGCGTTGCGGCAGGGCTTTGGTTTACGCCGTTGATCATTGGACGATATTTTTTTAAAAGTACAAATCACTTTCATATGGGGTGTCAAAATGTCCCAATAATGCTCCTTCTCCAAGCGAAATTGCAGGACCTGCAAATGCAACAGGACAATTTAGAGAGATGAAGTTTTAATAAGAATTTGACTTATCACTTAAACTGAAATCATTTTAGTTTCATGCCAATTTACTCACTGAAAATTGTGTATATTTATCCTAACTCATTTAACGTGCTTCCTTCTTCATCCTTCTTTTCTTCCATGTAACATGTACCAATCAATCGCGTTAAAGACCGAGCGTATATTCTGTTTTATCATGTAAAAGACCAAGTTGTGGTCAAGAATTAAAACATGCCTGATGATTAGTTTGGGCGACTATTGAGGGTCTTTTTCAAAATTGGCTTGTTAAAAACTTTGTCCATTACAATGTACGGGTTAAAGAATAAATCTATGCTTTTAAACCAATTTATACACTACATTAACATATTTTCAACAAACATAAGTGGAAAATTTTGGTCTATGTTTAGAAAAAAAAATACAAAAAAGCCAAGGCCTTTAAATGAAAGTGCAATAAAAGTCAAGAAAATTATACCTAAATTAGCAAAACATGTTTTAGTATTAATCAACGTGGATCCGGAAGGTCCAAAGCCATAACCTCTTCATCACTCCCTTCCTTCCTTCTTGAATTGCCGAGCCTTTCTTCGTACCAAAAGGTCGCATGACATTTTGAACATACACAGTCACAGGATCCGAAACTATTATACTCGGACGGAGGTCCTGTAAAACATTTCCCGGTAATGTTAAGAAATCGTTTTGGAACAAAAAAAGATGTCTTATAATTGGCTGTCAAACAGGAAATAGGTTTGCGATCAAATAACCTGCAGATACACCAACTGGTGTCGTCCTCCGTGAACGGCGTTGCTATGGAGGAACGGGTTTGCTAGTTGATTCGGAATGGCCAGGCACCGTTGTTGCAGGTCTAGAAGCATGTCGTTGTGCGTCTGATGTGACAGTCATGAGAAAACGTTATTGAAATTGTTTGGTTGTAAAGTATTTGCTTGTTAATACTCATGCGTGGTGTACAATGCCGTGAACACACCTGCACGAACATTTGATGATGTTGTCGGTGGCAAATTAGTTAGACAGGAGTGAGATGTTTGCATTGGGGAAGGAAAATAGCCAATGTCCATGAAGTGACAGTCACTTTGCACAGCCGGTGTGGCTGCATTATCAATCAAATAAACGGATCAGTAAGTATGTGGTTCAAATTACATCTTCATTTTGTTCAATAACATGAATAAAAACCCAGGCAATGAACATTTACAAAGAAGTTTAATAAGTGTTTGGGATAATATGAATTGATAAACTTTAGTGAAAACAATTATGGTACTAACATTGCAGGGCTGCCTGTTGCAAGGTCCTTGGACTATCATCCGCTATCAAACGTCGTCTCGCTGTGCTTTGTGTACCTGTAAAATTGGCTATCAAAAATGGTGATCAAGGGCGTGGATAACGTTAGCGGACAATTTCAACAAAGAGACATTTGAAACTGGGTACACATACCTGTCAACCCGTCACATGTCCTAAATAATTATCATATTCTTAGATCATCTCCGCCACATCAGCATGCCATCGAAGCAATAATATGTTCTTTAGGTCCCACGCTCCAGTGGGATGCCTGCATATATTAGTTAAGTTAGTTAAAATCTCCTGCATATATTAGTTAAGTTAGTTAAAATCTTCTTAATGTGACGGACTAAAGTTAACTCAAATGAAAAAAAAGGAGGAATACCCATCAGAATGTATACCTTGGAACATGGTTTTGCTAGACGTTTGACGGCTTGGTCCAACCGTGATTTTCCCATTCTGAAGTTAATCTCAGCCCATGCCGCACACATCGTCAAAGGATCAATCCCAATCCCATTGGACCCGAATACAACAACCAACTCGCATATCAATGCCTGCAATTGCATAACCACAAATTAAAGTAAATATTAACAATATTAGAGGGTTCTTGGAACCACTTTCATGTGATGTCAAACAGTCCCTTAGAGGGTTCTTGGGACTACTTTGAGGTTCTTGTCTACATCATCATTATAAGAGAAGCACTAAACGCAATTTGAATTAACCATCATCAATTGCAACAATTTAAGCTAACACATCAAATAACAATATTGAACAAATTTAACCAATTTAATCAAAACAAAACTGATTTAAACACTTACTAAAAGTTTCTTAATGTCCATTGATTGCTGCTTCAAGTCCTTTACAGTACATCAGCCAACATATCTCTTAATATCCTGACGATGCAACCTTCGTTTTTGCCTCATTATTTTTGGACGGAGACTTCCTTTTCCGGGTATTTGACTGTTGCAAGTAACCGAGTACAAAAATAAAAATTCAACATAAATTAAATATAAACAAATTAAAAAGATGAGTGTTTTTTTCAAGCTAAAAATCTTCTAGCAAGCTAAAAATCCAAAAACATAACGGCAAGTATATAACGCAAAACAAACATCGTCAATGAATCTAGAAACATAAGCCGAAACAAATATCCCCTTGGAATTCGAAATCTTTTTTTTTCTTCATATATTCCAATACCAACATCACAACAAAATGCAAACATAAAAAATAAGCAACCGAAACATTCATAGCAAACAAATCTAAGTGAAGAAGTATAATCAAAGGCATATACGTTCCTCCTTAATTTTATGTTATTGTAGACGGTTCAAGCATAACACGGGGAAAATGAAAGAAAATATCTTATCTAATCTAACGACCAACACATAAATCACGTTAAATTATTCAAGAAACAAAGTATAGCAAAACCCACACAAATAAAAAAAAAATATACCTATTAAGATCTACTACTTGAAACCTGAAGATCTGTTTCTCCTGCTTCTAATAATCCTCCCCTTGATCTTGTGCGTCTGGTATATGAGTGCAAAAATTAACGATTTGAGCCTGATGTATGGGTGTGTGGAAACTTCCGGGTGTGTGTGGAAGTTGGGGAGAGTACAACAATCGTTTATCAAAAATAATTAGGGAACAAATGGGCTAGGGAATTATTATGGACAGTTGGGCTGTGGAAAATGGGCCTCGAAGCACTGTAGATGGTGCGACGACGTTTTGGTTGTCAATTAATATATATAGTAATTATCATAAAAGTGGGCTTGAAATAATAGCAATCAACCTGAAGACAGTTTGTCAATACCATCCACTTGTACGAACTCGCATCGATTCGGCTTGCCTTGCAAGCCATTGGTAGAGAACAAAACACGTCATCGATAAAGTAGCAAAACTTTATAATTAAAGTTTAGATAAATCTAATAATTCGATAAAATTTAAATCCTGAATTCTTCGAGTATATTTATGACACCCTCAATAACTTGCTAGAATCAAAGATTTAGATAAATCAAATTTCGATAGTTTAAAGTCTGTTTACATGTCGAAAAACAATTTTTTTTACACATAACACATAACAAGTCACAAGAAATAATATATGTATTATTAACATAAAAGAATTAAACCAACTAATTCGAGCAAGTTAAATCCTGAATTATTCGGGTGTATTTTCCACACCCTCAATAACTTGCTAAAATCAATGATTTAATTAAAACAACTTTCAATATAAGTATTTAGTCTGTTTTACATTTACAAAATCTTTTGAAAATATGTAAAACTTACCCGGGTATAATTCTTCAGGTATATTTTTTACACCCTCGATTACTTGCTAAAATCAATGATTTAATTAAAACAACTTTCGATATAAGTAATTAGTCCGTTTTACATTTACAAAATCTTTTGAAAATATGTAAAACAAGTCAGAAGGAAAAAACACATTAGCAAATAAAACAGACAAAAGAGGTGTATAAGCAGAAAACAGAATCTTATATTGCGATAAAATAAATAAAGCAATAACACATAAAATCTAAGAACTTACTTCTTATAAAAGGAAAGAGTCTTCCGCAAAAAGAGAATCAAAAGGCTTCCACAAGGTTTTCAAGGTAGGTACCAAGTGAACCACATACATCATAAAATATGATAGCGTAAGCCTTAAGACCGGAAAAATAAAATATTACAATTAACAATTTAATAGATCTAGACCTTTTAATACTTTATTAACCATTAATATATATAAATCAAGATTAAGATTTCATTAATTAATTATTCATGACAAGAATGCATGTTATTGTCATATTTTTCTAATAAAACAATTAATTATATGTGTTTACGTTGCGGATCTAGCATTTTCTATGGTTGTAACCCATAACATCAAACGATATGCAGGCCCGACCCTGGCTATTGGCGGTGCGGGCAACGGCCCAAGGCATCTCACAAATAGGGGGCATCAGTTTTAATGTTGCGTATAAATTTTATTTGTGCTCTCGTGGTACCTAGTTTTTTTATTTTTGTTTTTCATCCATGTTGGAAATGAAATGAAGAAAAAATGTATGAGAGAGAAACAATTTAAAAAAAATAATACTATGTAATAAGTAGTAGCTTTTTACAAAATATGTGAACTAAAAATGATCATATTGCTAATTCCAAAGTAGTTTGTCAGCTACTTGTTTTTTCTTTTGCTATTTACTTTTTGATATGCTTTAATATCTAAAGTGTTATTTAATTACTTATTTTTTTTTTATCTTATATACTTTTATTTCTAGTTTTTGTGTTGTTTATAAATATGATTCTTACTAATAGGTAACTCAACTTAATGTATGAGAAGCAAAATAAAAATATAAAATTGTAAGATGCCAATATTTAACTGAACACAAAATTTTCTATCTTGTATACTTTTATTTCTACTTTTTGTGTTGTTTATAAATATAATTCATACTAATAGGTAACTCAACGTAATGTTTTGTACATGTAAAATACTTAGATTTGAGTTTTTAATTCATATAAATGATGTCAAAAGATTAATATGGAACTCATATTTGCTATAAAACCAATAAACCATTCCTAGCCACTCATTTTTTTTTTATGAAAATAAAAAAAAAATAAACTTTCACCTTTTTTTATAAATTAAATATCTCGCAAACCGTAAATCGTTACGCGAAAAATAATACCATCGTGACAAGAATTAAATTATCTTTCTATACTTTCCACGAACATTTTTTTTTTCAAAATTTCCGCCCAGAAAAATCATATGTGATTTGTAAAAATCATATGTGATTCGTTAAAATCAAATCATATGTGATTTTTACGAATCATATATGATTTTTACAAATCACATATGATTCGTAAGAATCATATGTGATTTGTAAAATCAAATCATATGTGATTTTTACGAATCATATACGATTTTTCTGGACGGAAATTTAAAAAAAAAGTTCGTCGAAAGTATATAACAATTCATATCTATAGAAAGATAATTTAATTCTCGTCGCGATAGTATTTTTTTTTTGTAGCTTGAAGATTTACCGTTTGCAAGATATGTTGTCCTAAAAAAAGGTGAAAATGGTTTTTTTTATTAATTTAGATAAAAAAAATTGGTGACTATGATTGGTTCGTTGGTTTTATGTCAAATATGAGTTACATATTGATCTCATCTCTATAAATGATTGGCATATAATTTTAATCGAAATGTTGGTCGTATATGTATGTGATAATGTGTTAACTCAGATTGGGGATTATAAAAATATATAAAACAACCTGTTTAAAGCCAATAAATATTAAATTAAGTAAAGTTAATTAAAAAAAACTTGTCCAAGGTTTAATTAAGTTGATACACATATTTTGTTTAAAGGTTGTATCATGGAAGATAAAGCAATTGCTTGTTTACAATATCTTTGTACTCAAATTTCAGTAGTCACGCTTAGGTCATCAAAGAATTATTTCGCCAAGGGTAGCAAAAAACTCAGGACCGGTGATGGATCTAAACACATGCCTTGTGTTAGAGTGATACTTTGAGTAATACTAACAAGCACGCGGAATTTACTTGTCAACACTTAGAAGATTGTATATGAGTTGTATTGTAAGTGAGAACAATATTATGTAATGAACACAAAGGTTTAACCAAAATTTAAGCTTCAGTATTATTAATGATAATAATACGAGTGATCTTGCTTATCACTAGGGTTACACCTTGAAGCTCTCTAAAAGATACGTACATAGAACATTAACCTAGGACCTCCTTTTATAGCACAAGGAGTACTTTACAAGATAAGTATAAAACTATCTAAATAGAATATACACAAGATCTATTCTATACTTATCAATACACGATTACAAACAGTTATCATATAAGTAGTGGTAATGTGTTTCCATTGCTAGTGCATTCTTCAGCAGTGGTTATCTTCATGCTTAGCCGTGGTAACTGTTAGTGTAATTCCCAACAATCCTCCCCTAAACTTATGATTTCTCTGCAAATCAATAAGTTTCTTCAATCAATTGGCATCTGTGAGGATATGGAGAATTCTTCCAAACACTTCGTTTTCTTCTTAAAGCCTGGATAGCTGTTGAACACTGATCTTGTATCTTCTGTATCAAAGCCCTAACCTTCTCAGTGTCTTCATGAACTCTTAATCTTGTTGACAACATTACTGTAAGAGTTCCAGCTCTAAGTGGATATTCCTTTTCTGCAAACATAAATGAATCCACTCCAGCTTTTGTAGAAACATGATGAACCTCACATGAATCATAATTGTAGGGTCTATTAGATTTGATGATACAAAACAAGAAAGAATGAAACATGAAGGACCGAAAGACAAAAGAAGAATTCTTCAATTAAAGAAGAATGAAACACAAAGGACTTGCTTGCAAAAGAAGATTTATATTTTAGTCCTTCGTAGTCTTTTGTATACCCTAATTCTCTATTATATAAAGAGATCAAGGGTACAGGTTTTATAATAAGTCTTTCAATATGTAGACGTCTAGTAAAGGTGTGTGTGTGTGGTCTAGGGCGTAGGGTTTATGTAAACACCTAGACTATAGTTAGTTCGTATCCTCTAAGATCTGAGGTGTCTTAGATCCCTGTTACAGTTAGGTAAAACATTATTATTCTGATCAAATAATAATTGGAGATGATGTGGAAAAACCTTGTTGTCAATAACTTTGATTTGTTTTATTCCGTTGCATGTTATTATCATTGTTATTGTTAACCTTAGGTGATATGAGGTCTAAACAACCTCGAGCTACAACGATCCAACAATAATACGTCCATGTAGTATCAAGACCTGTAGCTTCAAATTTCCAGTACCTATCACTAGAATCAGGTTCATAAAGTCTCCTTAGATCAACCCATAGCTGCATTTCCTTCACATCTTTAAGATTATCAGCCTTGAATCTTTCTTGAACCAACTTCTAAAGCATATCAAGATCATTTCTATCACATGATTTAATCAGATCTTCAAACTGAATGAAAGATGAAGTTTCACCACCTAATCTTGTAATCTTCCATGTTGAAGCAAAATTGTTAGCTGTGTAAACTTCCCAATCAACAATAGGATGTCTGACTTGTAGTGGATCTGGATAAAAGTCTTCTTCTTCTATTACTATTATGGCACTCAGCTGATCTTCTGTGAGTTTCTCAGATTGGAATTCTTGTTCTTGAGCAAATCTTGTCTTCTTAGTGGTTTGCTCTTCAGAAGCTGTAGCTTTCCTTTTGAACTTAGGAAATCTTCTTTCTTCCTCTTCAGAATTCATTGGGATAAAATCACTATCTTGTCTCTTGACTCTGTAATAGATCCCTTCAATCTGATCATGTGACATTCCTTTGAACTGAGACCTTTTTCAACTACCAACATGACAACAATAAGTCTTCATCTCTACAATAACCTGTGCCTTTGTTGGTTGTCTTGCCTTCTTTTGACCTTTTCTGACTATACCTATTACCTCTTGAAGTGCTTGTTCATTCTTCATTATAATAAAATCAGATAGTTGAGCTGACCTTTGTTCTTCAGTTAAAGTCCTATCTGCAATTAGTTCAATAGCCTTCTTCTTGATAACTGGATCATTATCAATCATCCACTGAATTTCATCTTCAGTTGGCACATATGTGAACTCTGCAGTTTTCTCTTTGAAGACTGTAGGAGGAACAGTGGAAATTGGAATAGGCATTTCCATTGGAGCAGCTGTTTCCAATTTATTCAATCTTTCAGCCTCCATGAAGCTTGCAATGTCTAACTCATCCTGCCTTTTCTTGTTTGCAGCTTCATCTTCTATAATCTTCCTTGCAACTTCATGGTCATAATCTATCTGTGCTTGCTCTCTTGCTGAAATCTTTCTTGGTTGCTCAGTTTCTTCACTTGCCATAACTGCTTTTCCTTTCTCCTTTCTAATTCTTTCAATTCTTTCAATTTCTTCCTCTGCAGTGGAAACATTTTGACCTGCAGTGGAAACTATCTAAACACCAGTGGAAATATCAGCAGTGGAAGAAACTTGCTCTGTAGTGGAAACAGCTTATTGTGCTTGACTTGTAGCTGTATCCAAAATATGTTCAGGTATGATCTGAACATCTGAAACTACTAAGTAAGTTGGATCATCATTATGAAGTTTTTCCTCTGTTTCATGAGTAGCAACTGCTTCAGTGTCATTGCTTGCTCCAACTGGTTCATCAAATCTCAAGTCTGAGATGCCAAAATCAAAATCAGCATCATCTTCATCTTCAAAGTCTTTTCTCCTCCCCTTAGACTCAGCATCTGTTTTCCTCCTCTGTTTGGGAGAATTACCCATATCTGCACTAAAATCTTCTGAGTCATCATCATGAGGTGAGGAAGGAGATGAGAGCACAATCTTTGCAGTTCTTTTCTGTTGCAACCCCTGCACTTGTTCCTTCAAGGTCTGAATCTCAGCTTGCATACTCTTAAGATCTTTGGCATGTTGCTTCTTTGTCTGTGCCAAATCTTTCTCCAAAGATTCAACCTGTTTTGCTAATTTGGTACAAAGTTCCATCAATTCAATTTGTTGCCTACTGCCCTCATCACTTCCAACTGTGTTACCTGTTCGGAGAGGTGAATCATGGGGCATTGGTTCAATCTCTACCCTAGTTGGACTAGGTTGAAGCCTGGAACCACCACTTCTTGTTCCTAAACCAAAAGATTCAGGGACATGCAATGTTGTAATGGGAGGAGTTGGCTATTTTTTCCTCCTCTCATATGTGTGAGTAACTGGTGGGGTGTAATGGATAGGTGGAACTGTAATGGTGGGTGTGTGTTGGGGTACAACTGGGATTACTGCACCTTCACCCTGTACCTGTGCAAGCTTAGCAAGCATCTCAGGAAAAAGTGGTTTAAATTCCCCATTCCATCCCTCTAAAGCCTTATTCATATTTTGAAAAACTTTTGGCTTAAGACATGAGGTTTTGTAAATTCTTTTGTGGGGTNGTAATGGATAGGTGGAACTGTAATGGTGGGTGTGTGTTGGGGTACAACTGGGATTACTGCACCTTCACCCTGTACCTGTGCAAGCTTAGCAAGCATCTCAGGAAAAAGTGGTTTAAATTCCCCATTCCATCCCTCTAAAGCCTTATTCATATTTTGAAAAACTTTTGGCTTAAGACATGAGGTTTTGTAAATTCTTTTGTGGGGTTTCAGTGGAAATTCATTTAGCACTGCTTGCACAAACCTTGGATACATCAAAAATTTATATGGACTCTTTAAATTGCCTTTCTTACTGTTAAAAATAAACTTTGAAAAGTTAAAAGTCCTATCTATGGCTAAACAAACCAAAGGATATGCCATAGTTGAAGTGAATTGTTCATAAGATGTTTTCTTAGGACTTATGCAATGCAAAAGAGTATGAATGAAAAATCTCCAATGGGAGCAAAAACATCCCTTTTTTAAAGTAACCTTTTTGTCAGATGTATCATACCCCATTGTTGAGAGATCTTTATGAATTTCTGGATTGGGCAATGTGATGATACCATTGAGATCATTGATGTGTCGATTATAGTATAGTGAAGGCTGAATGGAATCTCGGTTCTCGATTCGTGATTCGTGTCGTGAATGGATGAAAAGTGAGATATGATTATAAACTACCAGGAAACGTAAATCTATATTAGAAAGCATAAAAAACTATCACGTAAAGCTATAAAACCTAAAACGTAACTAAAAACGCGTAAAATAACTAAAAACTACGTAAGTGCGCAAAATAAAATGCGAATTAAGAGCTACACTAATCCTACGGGAATGAAAATAGTTTTTCTACGTCCTAAATGGTAAAAGGAAATTTTGGGAAAAAGAAATTTTTTTTGTGACTATTTATTTATTTATTTATTTTTATTTAAAAACTATATAAAAGAAATTAAATGTTTAAAAATAGAAAATGAAAAGCTAAAATTATGAAAATTTTCCTATAAGGCTTTTACTATAAAAGAAATGTAAGAAAAATGTAAAAAATAGAAAAGCTAATTTGGAAAAGCTACTATAAGCTAAAACAGATCTTAGAACTAAATAAGCTAGAAAAAATGAAATTGTATAAGAGAATTAAAAGAAGGAAGTATGACAAGAAAAAGTCCCAAGGGCGTATGGGTTAGCAGTGGTGTTGTGAGGTGTGGGAAGGCTGGAGGTCACAGGTTCGAACCCTGTGTACCTCTTTTTTTGAAATCATTTTATTTTTGCAAATTTTATTTTGAAAACTCACTGAACTAGTGAAAATAAGCAATTCCTAAAACTAAAACATTCTATGAAATTCACAGTTAAACACAGAAAATTAAAGATTCAACAAACAGTTATGAGAAAACTTATAAAGGAAATAACAGAAATCCTATAAGCTATGATTGGGGGAAACAAGCTCAAACTAAACTAGAAGCAAGCTAATCAAACTAAAGCAAACAGGAAACAAGCTAATACTACAGATTAAGAAGAAAAATCAGGCTAGAACCTGGAATCAACAAGAAACTTTAACTGAATAAGTACCTAAACATCACAGTCCTAAGGAGCTCTAAACAAGCTAATGCATAAGCTGGAACACAACAAGCTAAACTGTATGAACATGAAAATATCATCGAATAGCAACTAATGAACTTACACTCCAAGTTTCAAACAATTTGACTTATTATGAGCTTATAATCTAGCTTGAAAAGTGGCTGTGTGGACAGAATGTGGAAGAGCAGGGCATGCAGTCAACTGAGGGATATTTTGAACTTAAATTTGAGCTAGTAAATCACGGGATTATGAAGTGAACATTGATTCTAAATGTGAACAAGCAACCAAATGTTATACAAAAACAAGTTACACTAATTTCCAATCATTATTAAACCAAAACTAAGATCTGGTGTGAAGGAACTAAGGGACAGTTTAGAAAAATTTATGCAAACATGAAAAATTGACCAAATGAGCAGTATCCCTAAATCTAATTATTCAAATCTGCTAAGAATGCAATATGGAGCCAAGATGAGCAACTAAAATGATCTAACAACTAACAATCCAATATGATCAGGTATAAGCTATTTAATGGCCTAAAATTCAAGTTTCATATATAAAAGCTACCAAACTACGTAAAACAGACGCAAATCACTCCAATTCTACTTATATGATCATGTATGAGCTAAATCAATCCCAAAATGTAACCTAAACCTAGTTTGACTAACCAAAATCAACTAATCCAAACACCCTTTATCTAACAGTATAACTATGAAACTCAAACAACAACTACAAATCTCAAATCCAATGATCTTATAAGCTGCAAATTACCAACTGAATCTTTAATAACAATCAAAAACTACTTAAATCCACAGAAACACAGAATCACAGATGTATGATAACAATAAGGCAATGGAAATAGAACTTACAATTGCAGTCCCTAACTGACATAGGGTGAGTTCCAATCCAAGCCTATCTTTTAGATAGGCTAATTACCACACTTCTGCAACCAAAACTAACCTCCGACCCACATCTTTCACAAACCTCTACAGTTGACTAACGTTGACCAGCAAATGAACTTGATATCAATGTAGTAAACAACTGATGAAAACTTGCAGAAGCTAAATGTAAACTTAAATGAGCTTAAGAGAGCAGAAAAAGAGCTTATGAAAATTCAGAGCAACTGAGTAAAAGCTTAAAGTAAATTGCACTAGAATTTTGAAAATTGAATTGCATTGATTTAAAAGTTGATTACAATTTTGGAGATACAGATATGAAAAGCTGAATTATAACTACTATAAGCTATTATAAAAGCTATCCTAAGCTATATTATACCTACTCCTAATCTAATGACTAACCAACTATCTAACATCCAAATCGTTGGAGTGAGGGGGGCTTTTATAACCTCAGCTCAGGGTCTTCAGAAGGATCCAGAAACAGAATATACTCCTCGAATATTCACCACTTGATCCCATGTGCTCATCTCAGCCAATCACAGCTCTTGAATTCCATCTTGTGACGCATTCAGTCCAATAAAAAGCTACCACGTGTCATTCCTACTTGTCAGGGTGTGTCAGGGGTGGGTAATTGTACGGTTATGCCCTTAATTGGGTAAATTATGGTGGGTAAATAATCTAGGGTTCATGTCTGGTGAAATTAGGGAAAAAGGGTAAAAAGGCACGTGGTGATTTTATATATTTATTCGATTTTTGGACCAGGTTAATGGGAAGGGAAACGGGTCACGGGTTTATTTTATTAATAAAGGGAGTGGGTTTGGGCTTTGTTATTGGGTTTAATTGGTGAAAAGGCTTTGGCAGATTTTGGTTTGGTGTAGTTTTTAGTTTAAGATTTATATAAATCATAGGGACCAACATTGTAATTTGACAAAATCCAAGGACTATTTTTACCAACTCTGAAAAGTATATCCAAGGCTAATCTTGCCAAGTAATGATTCTTCAAGGACCTTTGTTGACATATTTGAGCTCAATAAGAATCAAGGCTTGAAAAAATGCTTTCCGGCTCCAGCTTTTGACACTCGTTCCAAATCTCGTGCTCGTGTTGTCGTTTTTGGCTTGGTTTTGTCCATTTCTCACATATCCGTACCTGCACAATTAAAAACACAAAAACACGATGTATATGACATTTTAGGTCGAGTTTTTGGTCTTTTTGGTCCGTTATCNAAGAATCAAGGCTTGAAAAAATGCTTTCCGGCTCCAGCTTTTGACACTCGTTCCAAATCTCGTGCTCGTGTTGTCGTTTTTGGCTTGGTTTTGTCCATTTCTCACATATCCGTACCTGCACAATTAAAAACACAAAAACACGATGTATATGACATTTTAGGTCGAGTTTTTGGTCTTTTTGGTCCGTTATCTAAGGTAAAAGGTATGTGTAAATACACACATACCAATCATCCAATTGAGAATTCTCCTCAAGAATGATTCAGTAACATCAATAGTTACCCCATCCACTGTGGCTCTAAGAGTATCCACAGTTTCATGTGTGGCTCCAACTTCAATAGTGATGGACTCTACAGAGTTCCAAAACTGTTTGATTTGAGAGACATAGATTGTGGGATTTAGAGTTAATACCTTATGTGAGTGGTATTGAGAAAATCCCAATGTTGCAAAAATCGTGAATCGGTACTGAGGCGATCCGGGGCTGAGTAGCGTTTTTTTACCGATTAATCGGCCGATTACCTTGTAATCGCCGATTAATCGGCCGATTTCCTTGTAAATCTCTCCAAGTTCCAGGGCCTTGTAGCTTGTAATCATCGATTAATCGGCCGAGTTGGCCGATTTTTGCAACACTAGAAAATCCACAATCTGATGAAAAACAGGGCCACTCTTTTCGTTTGAATTCTGCAAGTAGGCCACTTGGTTGTGCTCATCTGCAAAGTGTAATGATGCCATAGTATATCTTTTGAGAAAAGTATGATCGTGTGAGTAGGAATTGAATGTAGAATACGCCTATTGAGAGAAAAGGATTTACACTGTTAGGGTTTGAGAATTTTGCGCAAGAAAGATTATCTTTGGAAAAGATTTATCTTAAAGAAAAGAATAAATTAAAATTAAGTAAGTAGATAATCTTCTAAAAATTCACCCTGTAAGTAAGGACAAAACGGTATACTCTCAACGGCTAGTTAAAAATTTTTGTTACTGACACAATAGTTGTAACGGCTAGTTCAACAGTGGTAAAAATAACACTGGCAGTGGTAAATGTGAACTAGCAGTGGTAACTTTTCATAAAATTTTCCAAAAGCAGTGGTAAAAGAAAACATAGGTAAAAGGCACTGCTCTTTTCATAGTTTTTAGCAAACTACCAGCTATCAACGGATTTGATATGTCTTTACCATGAGCTGTTTGCTATGGACTAGCCAACTCTTAATCACTTGGAATATGGTGAGTTGATGACCATATAGTTTTTGGTAAACTATCAACCATAAACGGATTTGTTAAGTCTTTACCAGTAGCCGTTTGCTCTGGACTAGTTGATTCTTATGTTGATTAGACATGGTGAATCAATAACCATTTGTTGTGTGTCTCAGTTACACACCTTTCATGATCAATTCCCAGCAAAAATTGGTTATGTACCTGCACATGTTAGTATAAAGAAAATAATGTGCATAACCTAAGTGTTTAACCAAAGTTACTTTTTGACCAAGCCACTATTCACACAAATATCTCTTCAAAGTCAACCCGATACAGTAAATAATATCTATACTACGTGTACGCAGCTAGTGGATCTAGTTAGATGTTGTGCATTAACAAATATAATAAAAACATAATTTTGCTAACCTTGAATTAATCAGTGATATGATGATTAATATTACGAGATCTTAAATCTTGAAACCCTAAAGTGATTAAATCAATCACCCTTATAGGTTGCTCACACTACAAGTCACAAAGATACGCTAAAATGATAGTTCTTGTTGACATAAATAATGCATAAAAACGTTATTTATATTTTTCGATATCTCTACGTTTTGATGATCACAAAATGTAAAATCATTAAACGTAAGATTACTACGTAAACAAGTATTA
>LBNU01022129.1:26236-45303 GCA_014162995.1 Artemisia annua | reverse complement strand
TATATATATGTACCTTCCACAATTCCCTCAAAAACTTGACGGCTTGATTAATTTTATCCAAAATTATCAAGAAAATTTTAGTTGACGAAATGTCAATTAAAAGTGTCAAGTAATTCCTTTCGTGCGAATATCCTCCAACGTATTTTTGATTAAATATAAATCTAATATATATATATATACATATTTTTTTCCAGAAACAAAGCCTCGAGAAATCGAAATTTTGACGGGCGGCCCCCTTAAAATTAACGGGACCGACAGCCTAAAAGGGGCGACCCCCTTAATGTTTAAGGGGGCCGGCCACCTGATTCTCTCTCCACACTTTTTCCACTTAATCCTTATACCAAACACTCCATTTTTCATCCTCCCCTTCACTCCTTACTGCTGTGAACGAGCCACCATCCCAAAAACATCAAAAATCCACTTTCAAATCACCAAATTAAGCTTGATACGCAAGAGGCAAATACCTATAACACGATTAGCAACAAGTATTGTAATTTTTTCATAACACATTTCATCTAATTTCATCAAATTTTGGTCATAATCAAACTTAGGCATTTTATTTCAATTTTTTAATTTCATTTTTTCTTTCAATTGAGTCTAAGATTTCCATAACTAAATGCTTCCCATAGGATTAGAATGCATAATTAACACTAAAAACCAAGAATCATAAATCCTCTTGTTAAAATTTTTTTTGAAAAAGTTCATACACTCCTTTTCGAATTTTTAAATACATTGTTGAATAATGCAACAAAAACTTGTTAAAACAAATCACATTGTGTTTTTACAACTTATTAATCATAAAAATATATTTTTCGACAAATTAATAATAATTTGTATACGATAAGAGGGTGTTTGGATTATGTTCAAACGTTGTCAAAATTAAGCCGATATAATTTTTATAACAAATTGACAAGCGTACAAACATAAAACTAGCAACTTAGAGTCGTCAAGATATATAATTCATATATATATTGACATTTTAGTTGCAAATTCTCTAGGAGAGGAAGCGTTTGGTTTAACTTAGAAAAACAATATTTTTGAGTCAAAAATCCATACTTTCATTTCTAAAACATGTCACTTGCATAAGAAACTCGTAAGAAATAGCTAGTTATACAATCTAATGTATATCTAGCAAAGTTTCAAGATATATTAAGACGTTTAAAGGGGCGTTTGGATTATTCCATAACTGCTTGCTAAACATCGTAAAATATATCTAGAACGACTTGAAAATAAAAGTAAGGAACATAGTAAACTACTTCTTAGGTTTAATGTCTTAGAGTTGAAGTATGTTTACGTTCCACATATGTCATAACAACATATGCATTATATTTTAACGTTGATTTTATTTTAATTCTATTTTATTGTTATCGTGTTTAGGTAAAAATGCCCAAAGCTATCACCGAAGACATTTCCCAAACCAAAAACTACATTCCAAAAGTCTCTCAACTTCCCACTACCTCTCCCTCTGTTGCACGTATCTATCGACAAATCGAGGATAGAAATATCCACGAAGGTCGTGTAGTAGATCAAGCCTATTATCAATCCGATTTCATTGAATGTTTATTCCGAAATATCCGTTTCGAGTGTCTTTTCCAAATCAATAAACCCATAATTCCCCGCTTCATTCTTGACTTTTACAGCCAAGTCACGGTTCAAACTGATGAATTTGGTGGCATTCTCATCTCCTTCATGATTGAACATGAATTTATCACTCTTACTCTTGCACAATTCGGCCAAATCCTCCAAATTCCTTTTATCGGTCAATCCGTATTCACAAATGAATGGGATCTTAGTGCTCTTCACCGTTGTCGACCAACTTTTGGTCCTCATTTCTCTGAAATTCCTTCTCCCGGAGAAATTCGCCAAATGCTTGGTTTGGCACGTGAAACCACCACTCGTAAAATCAAATCCAAAAATGTCGAAATCTTTGAAAATCAAATTCTACTCAAAGAATTAAGTCAAGACATGCGACGTTGGGAAGAACTCATTCGAGAGAATGCGTTCGGTACTGGAGGCCACCGGGACCATCTCCCGGCTAGCCTCGCTCACATGTTGTTTTGTATTGTTGCCAAACAACCTTACAACCTGGCTTATTTCTTCATCAAGCGAATCGAATGTGCAAGATCCACTCCTAAAGCTAATCTTCTGTATGGTATGTTCCTCACACGTCTTTACCATCATGTCATAGAACACTATCCCAATCTTGATGATAGTATCTATCAATCCATCTATCCGACCTTGCGTCCTCTCGCTCTTAAACAAGCCCAAAGAACTCGTAGTGATAAGGGTAAATCTCGCCGTTATAGCTTCCATGGTTCATCATCTCGTCTAGAGGACGGCGACGAGGAGGAAAACACTTATCGTGCTAGTACCCCGTCTCCCACTACGTTTTTCGATGATTTAGAGGACCTAGACTACTCCGAGCACAAAACACCATCTCCTTCCTCACGAAACGATGAATTGCTACATGCACGTCTAACTCAATTGCTTAACCAAACTCAAAGGATGCATCAGGAGATGCGAGGAAGCTTTAAGTCCTTTGCCAAGGCTCTTGGAAAGGTGTTCGGGAAGAAGAAGTAGTGATGATGATGGAGGGATTAGCTTGATTATGCTTGTTTGAACAATTATTATTATGTGTCATTTGGATATGAATATTTGTTGTTTATGTGCTATATTTCCGATTTGTACTCGGAAATGTTTATGACTTGCTATGGATTATGGTAGTTTAGGATGTTATCTTTGTTTGCTTAATATTAATACATGCTACTACATGCATGAATTTTTATTTAGACTTATTTATGATTGCATGCTTAATATATATAGTTATATATGCTTTATTTGCTTTTCTTATAGACCAAAACTAACATGAAATGTTCAAATAGAGCTTGCTGCAAACACAAAAAAAAATTTTAAAGGGCATTTGGGACATCACCAGATGGGCGGCCCCCTTAAATTTAAAGGGGCCGGCCACTATTTAAGGGGACTGGCCACCTGAATAGTATTTTACACTGTTTCTTTTGCATCTTGTGACT
This sequence comes from Artemisia annua, assembly GCA_014162995.1. Classification (NCBI taxonomy): domain Eukaryota; kingdom Viridiplantae; phylum Streptophyta; class Magnoliopsida; order Asterales; family Asteraceae; genus Artemisia; species Artemisia annua. The sequence continues at coordinate 42,271 of LBNU01022129.1, read as the reverse complement.
TCCTTTTTGCTAGTCCCAGCTACCATTTCCCTTAAAAACCAAACTGAATTTGGAATCTAAGCATGTATTTTCAAATTAATTCCATATCTAAACATGTTTTCATTCTATAAAATCCCCATACTTGCTTAATTCACATTACATCATCCTTCACCCTCATTAAACTCAACCATATCACCATGTCATCACCAAGAACCACCATCTCTAACAAAGCCAAGAAACAAAAACTTGTCATCATACCACCAAAACAACTCTTCAATGACCTTACTAATGAAGATAACACCACTCCATCACCACCACCTCAATGCTCATCTCCTAGTGCTCCTAATGCACCTTCCAAAACACCATCAACTCATGGAACCTCTACCTCATCCATACCATCATCTTCATCAATCAATGAGTATATCAACACCCATTTGTCACCTCCACCAAGAGTGTCACCACCACCACCCACCATTGAAAATACATCCCTAGACATCACCCTTTCATTGTCACCCATAACACCTCTTGATGCACACTTCTCCTCATCACCAATCAATCCACCAAACTTCAATCCCATCCCATAGAGCTTACTTGAAGCCCATAGTGACACTTGCCTTTGTTGCATCCATAACCGAACCATCATCTTTGGTCTAAGAGATGAGCTACAATATATGTTTTCATATATTGAAAGTTTGTTCCATCAACCACCACCAACAACAACAACACCTCCACCACAACCAACATCAAATACACCTCCTCCACCACCTTCATCTCCACCCTCACTAAGACTTCCTTCAAACTAAACATGTTTCATGTTTAGAAAATAAAATTATTTCAACCATTTTGATGGCAAGCTCTAGGAAGACATTAATATTGGAGCTTTGGTTGCTTGTGTGTTTATTTAATTATGTATGCTTGTAAGCCCTTGAGGCATTAGCTTATTAGTTATTGTCGTTTATGTATGTCTCTACTATGTGCATCTTGGATGCATTTTGATTGTATCCATGTTAACTTTTAGTAGAAATGGTTATTTTATGTTCTAGTTGTTTATTTTACATGACATGCATATATATATATATATATATATATATATATATATATATATATATATATATATATATATATATATATATATATATATATATATATATATTGCTTGTGCTCTAAATATTTTTCTTGCAAGCATTCCATATCTCGCTTTCTCTTATTACGATTAAACGAGGGGGAGTATACGTCAAGGGGGAGTTCTACATTCGTCGGGATACCTTTTTGTTGGGTTTTATAGATTTGATGAGACAAAACAAGAAGAGTGAAAACAAGAAGGGCTAAAGATGACAAAGAGAGAAAGCTACAAAAAAATAAAGATACAGGAAATAATTTATTCTGTAGAAACGATTTTATATTATTTAGTCTTATCTCTTTGTAAACCTAGCACTCTCTATTATATAAAGAGAGGCAAGGTACAGGTTTTTATATAGGTCTTCCACAATGTAAAAATACAGCAAATGTGTGTGTGTGTCTAGGGCATATGTCTTGTAAATGCCTAGACTAGAGTTGTTCGGTACCTCTAAGGTCTGAGATGTCTTAGATCCCTATTACAGTTAGGTAACACGTTATTATTCTGATCAAATAATAATTGGAGGTGATGATGATGAAAACCTTGTGTCAATAACATTTGATTTATTCTTATTCCGCTGCATGTTATATTCAATGTTATTGTGTTCCTAGATGATATGAGGTCTAAACAACCTCGAGCTACAACGATCCTACAGGTGGTATCAGAGCAAGGGGCTCGTGATATCTGGGATTTTACAAGGTTTTTGAAGTCGATTGAAGCAGTTTTGAAGAAGGTATGAACGATTTTGTCAAAGGGTTATTCAGGTATCGACTTTCTGTGTGACGACAGTATACAACTCGGCAAAGAGCTAACGAATATTGTTACCCATTAATTATCTTTATTGTCTTTTGGAAAAGGTAAGGTAATTGTAAATTACATTATTTATTCACCTCGTACTAGGAATAAATGGGATCTGTCATCATTCTTTTGTCGTTAAGCTGCACAGTCGATTCAATATTAATTCTTTAAGTGATCATTGGTAGTCGAAGTTTATTGCTTAATTCAAATCATAGATGGCCCATGTGAGTTGGGTAATATTGGTCACTTGATTCGTCGAAGTTTAAGGCTCATTATTTATTGACAGATGGAGAATATTGTTCACATGATAACCGACTTCAAGAAAAATTATTTTATACGTACTGATAGTGGGTCGGTGTTTCATAATTTATTGGTGATTCGTGAATGGAGAGTACACCTTATGTCGAGTACTGCATATGATTATTTATGATTTGCCAATCATAATATTTTCTCGTATCATTGGTTGATGGTTTATGGGTTTGAGAGATAAGGCATAGCAGTTCTGTCAAGTGATAATACTGCTGCTACGCTTAATTCATTCTGCTGCTGCTCTTGTAATACTCTGCTGCTAGCTTTAAAAGGACTCTGCTGCTTGGAGTTATTTACTCTGCTGCTACAAGTTTACCAATCTGCTGCTCGGGTATAATACTGCTGCTAGTCATTTTTATTCTGCTGCTGCGCTTAAAGTTTAATTGTTTGAGGGGAAGGAGCTTCAAGAATACATGAGTTTTATGGTAATTAGACTAGGAATTTTATGAGCAGATTGTTTGAGATGTATGGCAGATTTGGATGGTTTTATACACACAGGAAGATTATTTGGTTCACACACATAAAGAGATTTGTTTTTGGTTTGTTAATGTTTAAAGGCTCGAGTTATTTTTCTTATTGGGGAAGAGAAGTTTTTGTTGCTTATTTGATGATGCGATGGAATTTATCAAGGTTGTGTCTTATCATATCTTACACTTGTTTGTTCGTTCAAGTGACTATGAATTGACAAAACACTTGAAGGAGTTACGTTATTGTGCTCAGTGATTATTGTCAAGAGATTGCGGTCTCCCTATACGTGAAGTATACGTTCGAAGTCGTATTTAGTACAAGGCATAAGACACAAGGTTGGTTTCTTCTACTTCAGCATCAAATTGGTAATGATTAGTTTTCTTCAACAATATATAAAGCCTACAGATTTGAAGAATCATTTTATGTACATGCATCACTCGAGGGGAAGTTTCTACGGTTTATTCATTCTCTATTTGTTGATAACAAAAAGGGGAAGAAATATTGTGGTGGCATGGCATGGTTTAAGGGGAAGACAATATTGTTTTCATTCATGGTGAGATTTTCGCAAGAATGTGTTTGTTTTGTCATCATCAAATAGGGGAAGATTGTTGGGTTTTATAGATTTGATGAGACAAAACAAGAAGAGTGAAAACAAGAAGGGCTAAAGATGACAAAGAGAGAAAGCTACAAAAAAATAAAGATACAGGAAATAATTTATTCTGTAGAAACGATTTTATATTATTTAGTCTTATCTCTTTGTAAACCTAGCACTCTCTATTATATAAAGAGAGGCAAGGTACAGGTTTTTATATAGGTCTTCCACAATGTAAAAATACAGCAAATGTGTGTGTGTGTCTAGGGCATATGTCTTGTAAATGCCTAGACTAGAGTTGTTCGATACCTCTAAGGTCTGAGATGTCTTAGATCCCTGTTACAGTTAGGTAACACGTTATTATTCTGATCAAATAATAATTGGAGGTGATGATGATGAAAACCTTGTGTCAATAACATTTGATTTATTCTTATTCCGCTGCATGTTATATTCAATGTTATTGTGTTCCTAGATGATATGAGGTCTAAACAACCTCGAGCTACAACGATCCTACACTTTTTGATGCTAAAAAAAGGGGGAGAAATGATATAAACTCACTAAATACTTGTATATATCTTAATTTTTTAGTTAATGAGTTTAGATTTTGTAATCATCAAAAAGGGGGAGATTGTTGATATAAATAATGCATAAAAACGTTATTAATATTTTTCGATATCCCTATGTTTTGATGATCACAACATGTAAAAACATTAAATGTAAAATTATTACGTAAACAAGTATTTAGTTGTAAATATCATTCCATCCAACAAAATCACTTAAGGTATGAATAAACAAATGTCTAATACATTTTATGATCAAAAGGAATTTTATTTAAACACTACAAAGTTTATAAAATGTTATAAACATCTTATATATATTTGAAAAATAATTTTGGTAATTAAAGGAAAATGTTTAATTCATAACAAATATATCAATTCAAATTTTTAACCAAAATCAGTTAGTTTTTCACCAAATAAACTTTCACAAGAAAAAGACAAGAAAACTGGCCGTTACAGGAGGGCGGCCCCCTTAATTTTAAGGGGGCCGGCAACCATTTAAGGGGGTCGCCACGCTCCTGTTGTCAGGTTTCTTTGCCTATAAATACAGGCTCATTTCTGCAATTTTTCCTCACCTTTTGCACGAAAATTTTCGGTCCCAATCCTTTCTAAACATCCTTCTAAATCCTTTGATCATAAGATTAAAAGTCTTTGTTTCAAGTGATTCAATCCCTCATCATTCAAAGTGCAAGAAAAGAATACTCCTTCAATATCAAATCAAGAAGTATTGTAGATTAGTTTTGTAGACTGTGTAAATTATTTGTAAAGTTGTGTAGTGCTTGTAATAAGTAGATTTAGGTGGGTAGAAGTTGTGTTGTGAAGAGATAGTAGTGAAGTAGTAGTGGTGTGAAGAAGTAGTGACTAGTTGTGAAAAGTTGTGAGATTGGTTCTAGCTACTATTAGAACTCGACATTTTGCTTAGTGTCGCTAAACGGTGTAAGCAAAGATGTGTAAGGTTTCTCCGCCACAAGGGAGTTTGTTGACATAGTGAAGAAAACTCTTGAGTAAGAGACTCGGGGAGTGGAGTAGGGTGAAGAGGAGCTTCGTAGCCGAACCACTATAAATCCTTGTGTTGTGGTTTGATCTTTCTAACTCTATCTTTTCATTACATTTATATTTACATTGTATTAGCTTAGTTAGTTAGTTAGAATTGTTCATATAGCGCAAGTATTAAATTGACATAAACTAGAATCAAAGTGTTTTTGAAAACAAAGTTTTTATAAATCTAAAAAGGACGTAAAACTATTCAACCCCCCCCCCCCCTTCTAGTTTTCCACACATGGAAGAAAAGAGGGTTTGAAACCCAAAAAATACTGTAAAATTCGGACTAGGGTTTTTCTTCAAAGTTGCACACTTAAGGAATTAAAAATCCAAAACTATATATAGAATTTACAAGCTGACGGCGTCAGGTTATAAGCCCTGACGCCGTCAGGCCGCCGTGATTAGGGTTCTCGGGTCACCTAGATTCACTTCTGACGCCGTCACTCTGTGATTGCTTCTGGGCCATCTCGTGTATCATCAAAGCCAGACGGCCTCAACTTATTAACACCTGACGCCGTCAGGTGTTAACCTCACTTTGGTTTCTGGGTCGTCACGTGTAAAATCCACCATCATTCCAGTATAAGGTGAAGGCGTCAGCATGTAAAGCCTGACGCCGTCAGGTGTGATTTCCTGACTTTCTTGACTTTACTTGTTTTCTTCATACTTGAGCATAAAAACGTCCGAAAAGCTCCAAAATGCACCACTTTCTAGAAATCACGTTCCAAGTACCTAAAATGAGAAAAGGAACGATTTGAGGTAATATTTGATCATAAAATCACCATTTAGGGCTTAAATGACCCCCTAAAAGCGTAACAAATATTTCCTTATCAAATACCCTTACACTTGAGATTTGCTTGTCCTCAAGCAAATGAGCTTTTATACCAATTAAAATAGAGTTGGAGCCTCAGGAGGCCGAGGCCGAGGAGGAGGCCGAGAAGGAGGCCGAGGATGAGGAGGAGGCTGAGGAGGCGGAGATGGAGGCTGTCGAGGAGATTCAACCGGATCAGGATCCTACAACATTAGTGCATTCTCCAGGACCTGGCTCTCCTTGGCACTTGCCTGACTCTCCCGAGTTGCCACCAGCGCCTGATACACCGTCTGAGATCTCTTCTGAGTCTGACACGTATGGAGAGATGGGCCTGACTTGGGAGCAGATTTCGGCCTTGAGTACTAGGGTTAGCCGACTAGCGGATCGGATAGGAGATATGATTGTAGCGAGATTTGAGGAGATGGAGCGTGAGATGGGAGTGTTGGTTGGTAGGACGACTACTCTGAGGAGGGAGTTGACAGAGTGGCATGAGGCTATTGGGGATTTGCGTAGAGCCTTTATGATAGCTCGAGATGTTGACCGCGCGCTCTGGCGTAAGGTCACTGAGCTTCAGACTGAGATCTATGTACTTAGGGTAGACCGTGAGGCTGACCGTATTGAGATGTGTTCTGTGTGGAGAGTGATAGATAGTTTGCAAGCTTCTGTGAGACGTCTTCGTGGAGATAAAGGCTAGACTGTTAGGATTCATGGTTGTATTACCTTTAAACTGAGGAGTCTCGGTTAAAGGTGTTATTCTGTCGTCTATTTTCTGTTGAGTTGTACTTTTCTGGTTGATGTACCTTCGAAAATCATGTACTGTTATGAGTTCTAGTGGAAACCTTTTTATTATGGTATTCCTTCGTGATGTTAGTATTATTGTTTCTTGTGAGTACATGGGTATATTCTTCTCGTGCTTTTCGCACCTGTCGTTCGGATCCTTATTATTCTTGCGTATTGTGCTCTAGATCGATGGCTATTAGGCGTAATCCGGTTAGGGCCGCACGCACGGGGCCTGCTCCTGCTGCAGCAACCCCTGCTCGACGTGGCCGACGTCCTACGCGGCGACCTGTTGACCAGGAAGCCCCTGCTCGTTCGGAGGAAGCCCAGAACGTCCGTCAGGAAGGCGTCAACGGACATACCCCTCCCAACGTTACCCCTGCGGATCAGACTCTTATCGATCAACTCGTAACCCAATGTGTTGCCGAACTCCTAGCCGAATCTAACCATTCGAACGCATCTGCNGCTGGAACCCCGCCGCCCGCTCTGTTCGCGGTTGCACCTATAAGGAGTTTCGTGGTTGTGGGCCAACAGAGTTTGGCGGAACTAAAGGAGTTGTTGTTCTGATGAGGTGGATGGAGAAAATGGAGTCCGTGTTTACCGTCAGTCACTGTGTTGAAGCGACAAAGGTTAAGTACGCTTCTTTCACTTTGAAGGATGAGGCGTTAACTTGGTGGAACAATTATCGACAGTCTGTGGGGAGTGAGACTACTTATGCAATGAGTTGGGAGCAGTTTAAGGCTCTATTAATCAAGACATACTGCCCCCGGAATGAAGTTAAGAAGTTGGAGATTGAGTTCTGGAACCATAAGGTAAAGGGCGCCGACATGATAGCGTACAATCGTCGCTTTCAAGAGTTGTCGTTGCTATGCCCAGAGATGGTTCGTACCGAAGCCCTGAAGATTGAGAGGTACACTGATGGATTGCCCTGGCAACTAGGAATGATGTGATTGCCGCGAACCCACCGACTCTGCATGAAGCTATCACAATAGCCCAACGTTTGATGGATTCGTTGGTGCACGAGAGTGCATAGGGAACTAGGAGTGATAAGAGGAAGAGGGAAGACGACCCTAAGCAGGGTAACAACCCAAAAAAGCGACAGGAAGTCGCTAAGGCTTATGCCATTGGTAATGGGGAGAAGAGAGGTGGGAATGGAGAAACCCCAAGATGCCAACGGTGTAAGAAGTATCACTCTGGTCATTGTGAGATAGTGTGTAACAAATGCTCCAAGGTAGGACACATAGCCAGAGACTGCCGATCCCAACCCCTTCCTATGGTTCAGACCAACCAGGGCACGGATTGGAAGGCCAATGTGACTTGCTTTGGATGTGGCAAGAAGGGACATTTCAAGAATGAATGTAAGGAGTCGTGGAACCGTGGGAACCAAGTGAATGGAGGTTACCATGGGAGCGGAGGAGCTCAAGGGAACCGTGGGCTCGGAGGAAGTGGACAGAACTATAGGAATCGAGGAGCTGGAGGGAACTCGAATAACCCAGGCACTAGCAATCAGCAAGGAAATGTGGGAGCTGCCCAAGGAAGGGTGTATGCAATTAAGAAGGAGATCAAGGAAGACCCGGGTGTCATCACGGGTACGTTTGTCCTCAATAATTGCTATGCTTTCATATTGTTTGATACTGGTGCCGATAGGAGTTTCGTGTCCACTACATTCATGCCTTTACTAGGAGTTTCCCCGATCGCCCTAGGAACCATCTATGATGTAGAATTAGAAAACGGTAATCTTGAGCGAATAGATACAGTAATCCGTGGTTGCACTCTTAACCTACTTAACCGCCCGTTCAACATCGACCTGTTGCCGGTCACGTTAGGTAGTTTCGACGCCATCATCGGAATGGATGGGTTGTCCGCTCACCGTGCCACGATCCTCTGTGATGAGAAGATCGTTCGGGTACCTTATGGCAAGAAGATCCTAACGATACAGGGAGATCGGAACGATCGCGGAACACTTTCCCGATTGAACCTCATCTCTTGCACTAGAGCCCAGAAGTGTATCGAGAAAGGATGCCATGTATTCCTAGCTCAGATCTTTGAGAGGAAAGAGAAAAAGGGGGAGACGAGACGTTTGGAAGACGTACCCATTGTCAGAGACTTTCCGGAGGTGTTTTCAGACGAGTTGCCTGGACTCCCGCCGGTTAGACAAGTCGAATTCCAAATCGAATTGGTGTCAGGCGCTGCTCCCGTAGCACGAGCACCATTTCGACTCGTCCCTGCTGAGCTGGAGGAGTTTTCGAAGCAGTTGGCAGAACTATCAGAGAGAGGATTCATACGGCCGAGCACATCGCCATGGGGAACTCCAGTGTTGTTTGTGAAGAAGAAAGACGGATCTTTCCGCATGTGTATCGATTATCGGGAACTGAACAAGTTGACGGTGAAGAACTGATACCCACTCCCAAGGATCGACGATTTATTCGATCAGCTCCAAGGATCGAGCGTTTACTCGAAAATCAATCTGCGATCCGGGTATCATCAACTTAGGGTACGGGAAGAGGATATCCCCAAGACCGCGTTCAGAACCCGATACGACCACTATGAGTTTCAAGTGATGCCATTTGGTTTGACCAACGCACCAGCGGTATTCATGGACCTCATGAACCGGGTGTGCAGACCATATTTGGATAAGTTTGTGATAGTATTCATAGACGATATCCTCATCTACTCCAAGAGTGAGAAGGAACACGAGGAATACCTGAAACTCATATTGACTCTACTGAGAGAAGAACAATTATACGCCAAATTCTCTAAGTGTGAATTTTGGATTTCGATCATGCAATTCTTGGGCCACATGATCAACAGCGAAGGAATTCATGTGGACCCTACTAAGATAGAGTCAATCAAGGAGTGAACCGCACCTACCACCCCTACTGAGGTTCGTCAATTCTTGGGCTTAGCCGGCTATTACCGGAGATTCATCGAGGGATTCTCTAAGATAGCCAAACCGCTAACCCAGTTGACACAGAAGGGCGTGAAGTACGTATGGGGTGAGGAAGAAGAAGAAGCATTCCGGCTACTGAAGGAGAAGTTGTGTAGTGCCCCGATTCTCGCCCTGCCAGAAGGGAGCGAGGATTTCATCGTTTACTGTGACGCTTCACACAAAGGTTTAGGAGCTGTCTTAATGCAGAGAGAGAAAGTAATAGCTTATGCATCACGTCAGCTTAAGACACATGAGGAGAACTACACCACCCATGATTTGGAGTTAGGTGCTGTAGTTTTCGCTCTTAAAATCTTGAGACATTACTTATACGGTAAAAAGTGTGTTGTTTACACCGACCATAAGAGTCTGCAACACATCTTGAATCAGAAGGAACTGAATATGAGGCAGCGTCGTTGGTTGGAGCTGCTAAGTGACTATGACTGTGAGATTCGCTATCATCCCGGTAAGGCGAATGTGGTTGCTGATGCACTTAGTAGGAAGGAAAGGATACCTCTACTAAGGGTTAGGTCATTGGGAATGACCATCAGTTCACGACTACCGGCTCAGATATTAGAAGCTCAAGCTGAGGCACTGAGGGAGGAAAATCGACCCACTGAAAACCTCTATGGAATGGTGGAGAGTGAGAATGGCTTCGTGAAGCGTTCCAACGGGACATTATGCTTCAAGGATCGAAGCTGGATACCACTCCACGGAGGGATTCACGAGCTAATTATGCATGAGTCGCATAAGTCAAAGTACTCCATACACCCAGGATCTAATAAGATGTGTCAGGACCTAAAGAAGCTTTATTGGTGGCCCAATATGAAGGCCGACATCGCTACGTACGTTAGCAAGTGTCTGACTTGTTCAAGAGTGAAGGCCGAACATCAGAAACCATCAGGATTGCTAGTACAACCTGAACTTCCGGTTTGGAAATGGGAAAGGTTTACCATGGACTTCATCACGAAGCTGCCTAAGACTGCTAGCGGCTGTGATACGATTTGGGTAATCGTAGATCGACTTACTAAGTCTGCCCATTTCCTACCCATCAGCGAGAAAGATGGTGTGGACAAGTTAGCCCGTCGTTATCTGAAGGAGATTGACTCTCGTCACGGTGTACCGGTATCCATCATCTCTGACCGTGATAGCCGATTTACGTCGCATTTTTGGTATTCGCTTCAGACCGCGATGGGAACCAAGCTGGATATGAGCACAGCTTACCAACCTTAAACCGACGGTCAAAGCGAGAGGACCGTCCAGACTTTAGAAGATATGCTCAGAGCTTGCGTTATAGATTTGGGAAAAGGCTGGGAGAGGCATCTGCCCCTAGCTGAGTTTTCCTATAACAACAGCTATCATGCCAGCATTAAGGCCGCACCATTTGAGGCGTTGTATGGCCGAAAATACCGTTCTCCTGTAAGCTGGGCCGAGGTGGGTGATAGTCAACTCACCGGTCCTGAGCTCATCCTCGAGACGACCGAGAAGGTTGTCCAGATTCGTAACCGTCTCCAAGCTGCACGCGATCCTCAAAAGAGCTATGCCAACCGGAGACGTAAACCTCTTGAGTTCCAGGTTGGAGACCGAGTCATGTTGAAGGTCTCACCTTGGAAAGGGGTGATACGTTTCGGCAAGCGTGGGAAGCTCAATCCCCGTTACATAGGACCGTTTCTGATTCTGGAAAGGATTGGACCGGTAGCCTACCGACTAGAACTGCCTTCTGAGCTGAGTAAAGTGCATGACGTTTTCCACGTCTGCAACTTGAAGAAATGTCTTTCCGACGAAACCCTGATCATTCCGTTAAGAGAGATTAGGGTCAACGAAACTCTGAATTTCACCGAGGAACCTGTTGAGGTTCTGGATCGAGAAGTCAAGCGACTTAAGCGTAGTCGCATTCCTATTATTAAAGTTCGGTGGAATACCCGTTAGGGTCCGGAATTCACGTGGGAACATGAAGACGAGATCATGAAGAAGTATCCACATCTCTTTTCGTCCCCGACTAAGTAATCTTTAGAGAAACCCGGGACGGGTTTCTTCTGAGGCTGGGAGGCTGTGACAACTGGTAATTTCGGGTCTTTCTATTATTATATTTTATCTATTTTATGCGTGAGTTGTGAGTATCCCTGGTTTCCTAGTAAATACCACTGCGTGTCTTGGCACAACAAATAGTGAAAACGTGAAAATATGGAAAACTGGTGAATAAAAATAAAGGTTATACGTATTTATAACCAAAGTTTATGTAAAAACAATCCTAAAGTCAATATAATAATCTCTAAAGCTCGGAAAAATATTTATGACGCGTGTTATTTATCCCGTTCACATTCTATTAAAAATATTAAGAAATTGACGACTTTGGTCCCCGAGGGAGCGATAGGGTTTGCAACTAGTCCCCATTCACTCCACACACCTATAAATACTATATAATAGTTTTAGGTTTTCATCTCTTCCTGTTTCTCTCTGATGGCGTGGGATTGCGACCACGCAACAGGTTTTACCTCTCAAGGGATCTTGAGAAGCTTGCAATCCCACCAGGCAGTGTCCCTGGTCGGTGTAGTATAGTGTAGTGGTAAGTACGGGGGATTGATCGTTCTCTCACAGGGAATAGTGTTCGTTAGGTTAGAAAAACTACTCTAAAAGGTCTAAAGGTGAAGGAAGATTATTTGTGTATTTTTATATATTTATGAAAGCAAGTAAAATCTCGGGTTTTGGAGGAGTGGGCGGAATTAGTTGCTAGTCAACTAACCCAAAAACTACAATTGCAATTAAAAATAAAATAACTAAACTATTGTGGTTGTGAAAACTTATATGGATACAAATGTGTTTACTTAGATTTCCTTACTCCCTAACTATCTTTTACCGGTTAATTGGTGTATGTATTACTTGCGTGGATGACGGGTGTATTCCTTAACAATTCATGGGGTGGCGTACATATCTCCCCAATTCTATGAGCTCTTATCTCCTCCTACAACGATGCGTAAAGCACCCAATCATAGGGATTGTAAACAGTGGCTCATGCGTTAAATACTACCTTAATAACCTAGTACGCATTAGTTACATGTTTCTTAAGACGTTCAAGCATGTTACCATATAGGAGTTTAGCCAGTTTTCTTAAGCCTAACATTGATGAAACATTCATCCAAGACAAGTAATAACACACCAATCAACCAATAATTAATAGTTAGGTTTCATTAGATCTAAGCAAACACAAGAAAAATCTAGCCTAGCATGTTAATTGAAAGACAAGCATAAGATATGATTAACCAACACATAGACATATTGATTAATTTAAGTGATGACTTATCTTTAATTGAACATGAAGGATTCAAGGGTGAAAAACCCTTGAAAACACAGCCAAATTCGTCTCTAGGGTTTTTCCCAAACTTGCACCAAAAGTTCCACACTAATGAATGAAAAATAGAAAAGTATATATAGATTTTACATTCTGACGGCGTCAGGTTATGGGTTCTGACGCTGTCAGCTCGCCTCCATTAGGGTTCTCGGATGGCCTAGATCTACTTCTGACGCCGTCACTTGTATATGTGCTCTGGGCCGTCACTCTTTAGCATTACACCTGACGGCCTACTTCCTCTAACACCTGACGCCGTCAGGTGTAAACATCTTGTTTTCTTCATAGGGCGTCTAGTGTAATCTGATTTTACTCCTTTGTCAACGTTGGCTGACGGCGTCACCTTGTGACTTTGACGCCGTCAGGAAGGTTTTCCAGCTTCTTTTGAGACTTTGTCGTTTTCTTCACTTTTATGCTCCAAAAACGTCCAAATTGGCATGTTTTCCAGAATTCTTCTCAAAAGTACCTAAAACGACAAAAGGAACGATTTAGGGCAATATTTAATCACATTTACTCGAATTAGGGCTCAAATGACCCCTTAAAACGGGTACACTTTTCGTCTCATCAAATACCCTTACACTTGGGATTTGCTTGTCCTCAATCAAATGAGTTTTTATTCCAATCAAAATATGAGTTAGGGGTCATTTAACACAAATATAAAAGTAATTATAACAAATAGTTATTCGACCCTAATCATAATAAGCACGGTTATCATACACTAGCACCTCACAAATAGTGTTTGGATACTCTCATCTCTCAAGTGTCATAGAATTATATCTCATAAATGAAAACGAAAAATATCTCTCACTACCTGTCATAGCAAATAGATTACCATAGGCTTGGGAGAGGATCAATTACATAAGCACCTAATATAAACTATCATAGAGGGCTTTCCAAAGGGTTGTAACGTAAGGTGTAGGGATATGATAAACACGGTTTGGTTGGAATAAGGGTATTTTAATGGTGGCGAGTTAATTATCATGATCAAATACATGCACTATACAATGTTGCTAAGCCAAGACTAGACTCAATCTTAAGCTAAAAACAAAATAACAAAAACATAAACAAACATAAAAGAAACGGGATGGTAGTCCGTATGTTTTTTCTACTTTTCTATTTCACATTTTTTTGTATTTTTCTTGATTTTTCGATTTTGTTTATTATTATTTTATTTATTTATTTATTCATTTATTTGCATACATTCTTGCCCTACCATCCAAAATAATACATCATAGGGTCGATTAGATAATTAACAAAGGGTTTAACAAATGTTGTCACAATAATGCACTAAAGGTGAGTGCATACAAGGTAGGCTAAGGCGATTTGGGTGTACATTTAAGTGGGGTGTAACAAATTCTTACTTTGAGTAAGATGCTCAAAGGTCGAAACGAAAAGATAGGCTCGGAGGGGTGTACTAGGGGTATCGTGCACCAAAAATGGGTACATCGCAAAGGGTGTGGGAGAATTACTTGACCAATGTAGCCAAGGTAATTATAACAAAAACACGGGTGTAAAATCAATGGGTTAATCCTAATGCCTCTTATCAAGTAGTAGATCTAACTACACGAATGTAGTCTCACTTGTGGATTTGAGATGGTCCTAACGCAAGTTCTAGAATCTAAGTGCTACCGGTACACACATCATAGCATCAAAAATGAATGCTTTTCCTACCAATTCTAGGGGCGAACCTCACATATTTGGGGTGGAAAATTTTTTAGTGGTACGGTTTTGTGCTAGTCATATAATTTCCTATCCATGAGACGCTTATTAAGACCAAGGTTTCACTTCTAAATGTTGTAAAAAATTTTAAATTGGCGCTAAAATTGCCCTAACAAACATTTCTCTCGGTTTTATTACAAATTTACTATCAAACAAACAAAAATCAAGTGCAATTGTATTCTCTAAGGTGTCTTCATTTACCCCCTTACACTTAAACCGAACATTGTCCCCAATGTTCAAATAGAAGATGTAAAAGTAAATAAAATGAAAGAATGAAATCAAATACTCCCCTGATTTGTTTGATGTGGATAGTGAGGTAACATGGTTAGATCTTCTTCCAAGAAAGATGAACTTTCAAAGCTTCCCTTCCAAAATATAAATCATCTTCTTGTTCAAAATAACCTGTTAACCTGAAAAAAAAAAGATAAAGGCCAACCTCGCATAAAATCGGCGGTATAATCTATAATAGGATATAATGCTTGTGGAATGAATATTTTTTTGCAGAATTCCTGGAGATTATAAGTTAGAGAATTAACAAAACTTTTTATGTTTCCGGAAGAAAAACAAAACTTTCAAAAATTGCAGAAAATTTTTGCCTGACGCCGTCAGGTTGTAATGCCTGACGCCGTCAGAAATGATCTGACAGAATTCTCATGTTTAGTTTCCTGAAAAATTCTGGAAAAACTAGAGCTTACTTCCTGGAATTCCTGCAAAAATTCATTATGACTCGATACAAGCATTTGACTCAAACAAATACTAATATGTATGTTAATTTACATTGTTATGATTCATGTTCATTCGTTCTTATAAACCGATTTAGATTTCCCTTACACTTAGCTTTTGCAAAATACCTTTATATGTAGTTAAGACGAAGTTAAAAACAAAATAAAGCATTTTCACAAGTTAGTTTGAATCATGAATCAATAACAAGAAATATCATACATACGAAAACAAATAAAATCAAATAAACAAACAAACAAAACATACAAAGCTTGGGTTGCCTCCCAAGAAGCGCTTTTCTTTATTAACGAGTCTTGTAGCTAGACTCAAAGTCACCATTCATTACGTGACTTCATCGTTGGTCGCGGTTTCTAGGTCATCCTCTTGTCCGGTTTTATTATCCAGTCCTAATTTCAAACAATCCTTGTAGAAACCGAATATCCTTTCCATGACATAGTCTACTCCCCTACGTCTATCCTCATCATTCCTATAGTAGACCGCTTGTTTAAGCTCCTTTTCAACGTTTGACAAGTGTTGGAATTGCTCTATCTTATATGGCATTTGGTAGTTCACTTCATCGGTCTCATCCTTAAATTTAACTATCCCTAAGGAAGGTTCATAAGTCATTCTAGAGACCTCAATAAACGGTTTTCCCAAGACTACTTGAGCCAAACTTGCATCGACTATTGGGCGGATATCTTCTACAATCACAAAGTCGGTGACATAGGTGAAGTTTCCTACATAAACCGGTAATCCCCTAACTCTTCCCGTGAAGTTACTAATCCATCCCTTATCGGGGAATACCCTATACCTAAGTTGATTTTCATTATCAAGGTGTATTGGGCTCTAGTCATGATGTTTATGGGCGATCTAGGGTC
>LBNU01022129.1:0-25522 GCA_014162995.1 Artemisia annua | reverse complement strand
TACCACCTTCCATGATGGCGGATGGTAATGGTTACGAACAAAAACACAAAGAAATAAGATAGACTAAAGAAGATCCTAGAAAAATACAATAAAAATCTCACTAGAAAGGAATCTGGTGAGTAGACCTAATAAAATAAAAATTCTACCTAAACAATAACTATTCCCTGGCAACGGCACCAAAAACTTGATGGCGTGGGATTGCGACCATGCAACAGGTTTTACCTCTCAAGGGATCTTGAGAAGCTTGCAATCCCACCAGGCAGTGTACCTGGTCGGTGTAGTATAGTGTAGTGGTAAGTACGGGGGATTGATCGTTCTCTCACAGGGAATAGTTTTCGTTAGGTTAGAAAAACTACTCTAAAAGGTCTAAGGGTGAAGGAAGATTATTTTTGTATTTTTATATTTTTATGAAAGCAGGTAAAATCTCGGGTTTTGGAGGAGTGGGCGGAATTAGTTGCTAGTCAACTAACCCAAAAACTACAATTGCAATTAAAAATAAAATAACTAAACTATTGTGGTTGTGAAAACTTATATGAATACAAATGTGTTTACTTAGATTTCCTTACTCCCTAACTATCTTTTACCTGTTAATTGGTGTATGTATTACTTGCGTGGATGACGGGTGTATTCCTTAACAATTCATGGGGTGGCGTACATATCTCCCCAATTCTATGAGCTCTTATCTCCTCCTACAACGATGCGTAAAGCACCCAATCATAGGTATTGTAAACAGTGGCTCATGCGTTAAATACTACCTTAATAACCTAGTACGCATTAGTTACATGTTTCTTAAGACGTTCAAGCATGTTACCATATAGGAGTTTAGCCAGTTTTCTTAAGCCTAACATTGATGAAACATTCATCCAAGAAAAGTAATAACACACCAATCAACCAATAATTAATAGTTAGGTTTCATTAGATCTAAGCAAACACAAGAAAAATCTAGCCTAGCATGTTAATTGAAAGACAAGCATAAGATATAATTAACCAACACATAGACATATTGATTAATTTAAGTGAGGACTTATCTTTAATTGAACATGAAGGATTCAAGGGTGAAAAACCCTTGAAAATACAGCCAAATTCGTCTTTAGGGTTTTTCCCAAACTTGCACCAAAAGTTCCACACTAATGAATGAAAAATAGAAAAGTATATATAGATTTTACATTCTGACGGCATCAGGTTATGGGTTCTGACGCCGTCAGCTCGCCGCCATTAGGGTTCTCGGATGGCCTAGATCTACTTCTGACGCCGTCACTTGTATATGTGCTCTGGGCCGTCACTCTTTAGCATTACACCTGACGGCCTACTTCCTCTAACACCTGACGCCGTCAGGTGTAAACATCTTGTTTTCTTTCTAGGGCGTCTAGTGTAATCTGATTTTACTCCTTTGTCAACGTTGGCTGACGACATCACCTTGTGACTCTGACGCCGTCAGAGAGGTTTTCCATCTTCTTTTGAGACTTTGTCGTTTTCTTCACTTTATGCTCCAAAAACGTCCAAATTGGCATGTTTTCCAGAATTCTTCTCAAAAGTACCTAAAATGACAAAAGAAACGATTTAGGGCAATATTTGATCAATTTACTCGAATTAGGGCTTAAATGACCCCTTAAAACGGGTACACTTTTCGTCTCATCACTCTCTCTCGCCGAAAAACACACACCAACACACACACTCCCACCACCGGTTAGTTTTCCGGCGATAACTCCTCCACCACCGCGCGTCCACCTTCACCTCCACCACCATCTTGCACCATTTTTCACCCTCTTTCTTTTGAGCATAGCCACGCGCTATTAAACCACCATTAACACCTCGTACCACACGAATCTTGGATCGAATCCGAGCATCATTTTCTTCTCTTCGTGTTTCTTGTTCGAGCCGAGCATCGAGGTGGGTAAACCCATCATTTTCGTGTGGTTTTGACCTCAGGTTGTCTCAAAAACCTTAGGGTTTGCGAGTTAATAATAATAACGAAAAGATAAATGATAAAAATGTTAAGGTTGTGTTTGGTATCGTGGTTTCAAGGTCGTAGTTGTGTCGAGTTTGGGTTCGGATGAGTATAGGCGAGAGCTTAGGCTCTCGGTGATAGTGGGTTTGAGGTTTGGTGATGTTTTAGAGCTAGTTTGGTAGTGGGTTTAGGATTAGAAATGGGTTGGTTGAAGGTTGGGATGACGGATTTGGATTGAATGATGTTGCCGAGTCGTGTTTGTGACTCGGATGAGGTGTTGTTGTCCTTGTTGGTTGTTTACCGAGAGGTAGTAAGCCGAGACCATTAGGGTCTCGGCGAAGGGATTGTGGTTGCGTTGTTTTTGTCGTTGTTGAGTTTTTGTTTTAGTCGAAGAAGTAGAACCGAGACCATTAGGGTCTCGGCAAATGGGAATTGGATTTGGTTATTGTAGTAATGGTTATTGTTTCGTGCAAAGTCGTGAGTCGCCGAGACTTTCTAGTCTCGTGTGGCCACGACAAGTTGATATTGACATTTATTGATTTCATATATGTGACCTATGATAAATGTGACTCGAAACAAACGTGACTCGTTAAATATAATAAACGGCTAAAAATGTTTAAAACGGTTAATATATACATGTTAACTTCTAAATAATCATAACGACTAATAATCGTTATTATTCATTTACAAGTTAATAATAATACTAATAATAATAATTAGAAACCGAGAAGTACGTTATATAACGTCTTCAAGTAAATAAGAAATATTAAACGACGTTGAGAAAACGTTTGTTAATATTTCTCGATTAATAAGGGAATATAACGACGAGACAATGTTCTAATAATTATTATTAATAAAGTTATCGAAACATGTTTAATATGGAGATGGACGAGTCACTAAACGTTTTGAGGGCACGCTTATCGAGACTTATGTTGACATAAATAATGTATAAAAATGTTATTTATATTTTACGATATCCCTATGTTTTGACAATCACAAAATGTAAACTCATTAAACGAAAGATTACTACGTAAACAAGTATTTAGTTACAAATATCATTTCACTCAACAAAATCACTTAAGGTATGAATAAACAAATGTCTAATACATTTTATGATCAAACGGACTTTTATTTAGACACTAGAAAGTTGATAANTAGGATTAGAAATGGGTTGGTTGAAGGTTGGGATGACGGATTTGGATTGAATGATGTTGCCGAGTCGTGTTTGTGACTCGGATGAGGTGTTGTTGTCCTTGTTGGTTGTTTACCGAGAGGTAGTAAGCCGAGACCATTAGGGTCTCGGCGAAGGGATTGTGGTTGCGTTGTTTTTGTCGTTGTTGAGTTTTTGTTTTAGTCGAAGAAGTAGAACCGAGACCATTAGGGTCTCGGCAAATGGGAATTGGATTTGGTTATTGTAGTAATGGTTATTGTTTCGTGCAAAGTCGTGAGTCGCCGAGACTTTCTAGTCTCGTGTGGCCACGACAAGTTGATATTGACATTTATTGATTTCATATATGTGACCTATGATAAATGTGACTCGAAACAAACGTGACTCGTTAAATATAATAAACGGCTAAAAATGTTTAAAACGGTTAATATATACATGTTAACTTCTAAATAATCATAACGACTAATAATCGTTATTATTCATTTACAAGTTAATAATAATACTAATAATAATAATTAGAAACCGAGAAGTACGTTATATAACGTCTTCAAGTAAATAAGAAATATTAAACGACGTTGAGAAAACGTTTGTTAATATTTCTCGATTAATAAGGGAATATAACGACGAGACAATGTTCTAATAATTATTATTAATAAAGTTATCGAAACATGTTTAATATGGAGATGGACGAGTCACTAAACGTTTTGAGGGCACGCTTATCGAGACTTATGTTGACATAAATAATGTATAAAAATGTTATTTATATTTTACGATATCCCTATGTTTTGACAATCACAAAATGTAAACTCATTAAACGAAAGATTACTACGTAAACAAGTATTTAGTTACAAATATCATTTCACTCAACAAAATCACTTAAGGTATGAATAAACAAATGTCTAATACATTTTATGATCAAACGGACTTTTATTTAGACACTAGAAAGTTGATAAAATTATATAAACATCTTATATATTTTTGAAAAATATTTTTGGTAATTAAAGGAAAATGTTTAATTCATAACAAATACATGAATTCAAATTTTTAACCAAAATCAGTTAGTTTTTCACCAAATAAACTTTCCCCAGAAAAAGACAAGTTTCCTGGCTGTTACAGGAGGGCGGCCCCTTAATTGTAAGGGCGGCCCCCTTAATTCTAAGGGGGCCGACCACCATTTAAGGGGGCCGACACGTTCCTTTTGTCAGGAAACTTTGTCTATAAATACTGGTTCATTCCTGGATTTTTACCTCACCTTTTGCACGAATTTTTTCAGTTCAAATCCTTTCTAAACATCCTTCTAAATCCTTTGATCATAAGATTATAAGTCTTTGTTTCAAGTGATTCAATTCCTCATCATTCAAAGTGCAAGAGAAGAATACTCCTTCAACATCAAGTATTGTAGATATTGTTTAGTAGTTGTATATATTGTTTGTAAAGGTGTAGTGTGTTTATAATTAGGAGATTTAGTAGTGTTAGTTGTAAAGAGAAGTAGTGAAGAACAAGTAGTGTTGTGAAGTAGGATTAGTGAAGTTGTGAGAAGTAGTGTAGTAGTGGTGTGCATAAGTTATGTAGAAGTTGTGATAAGTCGTGAAGAGTTGTGAGATTGGTTCTAGCTATTATTAGAACTCGACATTTTGCTTGGTGTCGTTAAACGGTGTAAGCAAAGGTGTGTAAGGTTTCTCCGCCATAAGGGAGCTTGTTGACATAGTGAAGAAAACTCTCGAGTTAGGTTCTCGGGGAGTGGAGTAGGACGAAGAGGAGATTCGTAGCCGAACCACTATAAATCCTTTATCTCGCGGTGCTATCCTTCTATCTCTATCTTTTTATTTATTTACTTACGTATTTGTCATTATATACTTTCTTAGATATAAGTGTTTATAATTGTGCAAGTAAGTTGATTTCACATAAAGCTAGAATCGAAGTTTTCAAAAGAAAAGTTTTTATAAATCAAAAAGACGTAAAACTATTCAACCCCCTTCAAGTTATCCACAATTGGTATCAAGAGCCAGGTCAAACAAGATTTTTAAAATATATTGTATTTTAAAACTTGAAATCGATCTATGGAATTGGAAAAATATTTAGAAGGGAACATTATTTTTTGTTAGGAATTCAGATATTCCTATTGAAGACTCTGTCACCACAAGAATGTAATAGCATTGATATAGTTCGTAGTTATATTAATATTTAATTAGACTTTAGATTAGTTAAGTAACACCGTGGAAGAAGGACGGGTCTTTACCCACTGTATACCTGATCCACAGCCCGCAGGAGGGCATTTTGTAAGAAACTATAAATACCCCTCTCCACATGTGGAGAGGGTTGGAGCTTCTCATTCACCAATCTATTACATATTCATTTTCTCTCTCTAGAAGTTCCCTCTCTCTCTATTTTTTTTCTCTCTCTAAATTCTAAATTCTTCTTTCTTTCTTCTTAATTCGATCCACAAACACAAGAACCATACATGTTATAATTATTAGTATTCTACAATTGGTATCAAGAGCCAAGGTTTCATCTTAGGGATTAGGGATACTCGAATTTGAGCTTGGTTCTTGTGTTTTATTTTGGTTTCTTGATTTCGTTAATTTTGTGAATATTGGTCCGTAGTAAAACTTAGTCTAAACATATTCTTCACTGATTACTTTTCTTTTTGGCAAAGATATACTTTTCAATGAGTTTTTGAGAAGACTTGTATTACTCGTTTGCCCATTTGTTTCTTCCTAGTGATTAAATTTTTTAAAAGTAATCTTTAGCGATTACTTGTGTTTTATTTGGAAGTTTATGTTAAAAGGGATAGAAGACAAAACGGACAGAAAATGACAGCTTGTCCTGTTATTCAGTGGATTGTACAAAAAAAATTCCAGCGCTTTATCCTAAAGTTAGCGACTAGCCTTTGTAGCGATTACCTCTGGTATAGCGATTAGCTCTAAGTAGCGGTTAGCTCTTAGTAGCGTTTATCTTTGTGTGTTGTCTAAACTAAACGCTGCCCAAATTTCCTTTTGGTAGCGATTAGTTAGTAAACCGAACTAGTAACATTAAACCAAACCCAATCTAAACAACTATCAACAACTAACACAAGATAAAAACCAAACGGGCTTCATTCAAATTTTCAGTCGGTGTTTAACAAGAAACGAATACAAATAGAAAACAATTTAGATCTCAGTTAACTCGTTGTCTAATCAAAGACAAGTCCAAAGATGAGCCACAAGAGTCAAACCATCACGATCTATTTCAAAGCATCACTTCATTGAATATCCGATTTGTAAAAGAAGAACAAAAACAACTCTGTCCCATTTTTTCTTTTGAATCGGTTAAAGGAATACAATACGTAATTTAAACAAACAATTCCACCTTGGTTCATAATCTACCTCATGAAATCGTGGCCATTGTGGTTTCGTTAGAGTATAAGGAGTCATGTTTGTGATTGTGATTCGTACTCCATTGAAAGGGAAGAAGATTCAAGAGATTGCTTGATTCGGTTTGATATTAAAGTGACGAAAGGGACGATCTTTGTTAGTGGCTGGCAAGGAGTTCTTTTTAAGCACCAAGGATTAATGGTTGTGTTTATTTTGTGATTTGGATCTGTAAAAGAAGGATAACAAGGGATGTGTTTTATTTTGGTGGCAGTTGTGACTGCGTATATTTTTTTGATTAGGGCAAGTAAATATTAGGGAATGTGTGATTAGTGAGTTTTTTATAGTGCAAAGAATTCGGGTATTGGAGTTATTTGTAGTTGGGTTTTGTTTGGGCCACTTGATCATCAAGAGACTAATTGGGCTGGAAACACAAGGGGCGACTTGTGTTATTGGGTTTTTGTAGCAAGCTGGGCCACGTCAAATTTTACACTAGCTGGCCGGAATACTTTGCTAGTGTACTTGGACTGTTGATTTATTTTCACAAGGACGAAGTTTCTTTTGTATTGATAATTGAATATTTGAAGTTGTTATTTGGTAAGGTATTTTCGGGTATAACTTTGGACCACAGTTCTGATTGAGCCTTAAGAATCCGAGATTGTGTATTAGCTTGGGTTGTGATATTTTCGGGGTTGGACTCACGAACGTTGTCAGAAACTCACTGTGACTTGTCTACTCCACCATTCAAACTCATTTCAACTAAACCAAATCAACTCTTTGGTGTCTCACGGTTTCTTCTTGATTTTGTAAAATCCCACGAAAGAATTGTAAAATCCTGTGCACGTTCATAATCATGTCAAATTCTTCGGATTCAATCATATCTGAGATACTCAAACTGTACGACATGATCGATGAACACAAGATTCCCGAAAAAGTACAAGTGACAAACGTCTTTGAACAGACAGCCGTTTTCGAGTCTGAATATGCTAATATGGAATCTTCATGCTCAGATTCGCAAGAGACAGATGTTCTTCAGCCACTAAACTTGCCAGATAATGCAAAGGATAGTTGCATTGAATGTTTTCGACAACTTCATTCACACCTCTCGGTACTTTTAGAGAGAACTGGATTCAAGATGGGATTCGAACGTGCACTTGCAACACTCTTTGGTCAAGATGTTCAGACTTCCACAGACACAATGATTCTTAACTTAGATCAACTACAACAACAACTTGACCAAGGAGAATCTACCATAGCTAAATCCATGTCTGCCCTTTGTGTGATCAACAAACAACTTCAAGTGTTCATCGGTTCGAAATTCACTGAGGATTATGACTATGACAGTCAGATGACGAAAAGGTGTTTTGCTGATCACACGGGAAATGAGGTTGGCACGTTCAGAGATTCACTCATCCAACTCATGGGTAATGTGAAGAGGTTCATTGAGGAAAGAGTACAACACAAACCTATGTATGACGACAAGGTGAAGGCATCTCGGGTGCAATCATGTGATGGTATTGGTAATTCGGGCAAAGCATCGGATGTTGGATTAGTTGTCACGATATGCAAAGGATCAGAGACTGATACGCTTGACACCACCAGCAGTTCATTGACTCTTGTTACACATGACATGAATGCAGATTTCATACCGGTAAAAGAACAAGTATCATGTGCTGAGGTACCCCTAACTGATCAACATAATGTGCTTCTTAATGAACGACAACATACTAATCAAATTAAACCTACTTATGACACATATTTGTTGGAAAAGACTGATAGCAATATCATTTCTGATTCAACAAATACGAATCATAAAAGGGGAAAAAGTGATCAGTATGCTGAACATGATGATGAGTCAAGTTCTTTGTTTACGGCTGTGTCTTTCAAATCAAATGATATGGTTGATAAAGAAATGTTTAATGAACTTTCAAACAGATTTCTACAACTCGAAAAACATTGTATTTCTCTTGAAATCGCAATGCAACAAAAGGAAGAAAGTTTTCAAACTAACCAACCATGTAAAAATCCGGAACTTCCTGATTTCCGTGAATTCTTTATGATTAATGATTTGAAAGCTCAACTAGATGCAAAAAACTTAACAATCATCAACTTGAAAAACAGTATTACGGAGATGTGTGCTATGTGTAATGAAGTTAAGGCTAAACATGATAGTGATGTTATTGCAACTAGAAATGTTGAATTGGAACTTAATGTGGCTAAGTTACTTTTGGAAAATAAGTCTTTGAAAAAGCATTGTAAAAACCTGAATGAGTCAATCAATGAAACTTGAACTAAGTCGATAGATCAAACAACCTCTTTGACTGCCAAAAATGATGAATTCAAAGCTCAACTCCAGGAAAAGGGTTTCACATTAACAGCATTAACTGCCAATCAAAGAATCGATCTCTCGGTTTAAGTCACAAGAGTTGTAAAATCCCGTTTAAGATTATATCATGGCAACTACGGATTCAGACGATTATTCAAGAGCCTCGAAAGCTTTGGTGGTGAATTTTTAATAGATGTTGACTATAGACTTCTACAACGAGCTGAACGATACTCTCATTTTGGTACTCATGTCAACATCTTCTTAAACTGATTAGTAGCCTTTGTATATATATTATACATCATACCAAATTGTAAATAGAAATATAAATAAAACAAAAAACCCATAAAAATTAGAAAATTAGAAAATACCAAAAATAGTTGTTCAAGGCATGTCTTCTAGTATCGATAACATTTACGGACCTAGAAATGTCATTCAGTAATGGCACGGATCTTTAAATGAAGTTCGAACAGAAGTTTAAAACATGCCTACATGGCTTGCAGTTATTTTAGACTGTAACCCGTTCTTAAAATTATGGCTTGCTATTACTTCAGATAGCAACCTGCTTTTCAAAATGGGGAAAGCATGTCGCCAAAAAGACGGCTGTTCCTCCCACTGGGTGAAGTTCACCCGGGCACGGATTACTTTATATTCTTGTTTCTTCGATTTAATGTACGTTTCAGTGCATTATTTCTTGATAAAGAAGAAAAGTCTTCTTTCCATCGCAAATATTTTTCGTTCTATGATTCTTCAGGAAAATATTTGTGAAAAACTTAGTGGTACCATGAAATTTTCTTGGAAATCAATCAGACTTGAAACTTTTCATAAAATTCATCACTCAATCAATGACAACAACTTTTTCAAAAATATAAATGGGTCATTGATTGAGGGGAGAGTGATTTCAAAATTTTATATATCATCAAAACACGCCACTTTGCACATAATAAGCAACAAACAAAATGTGATGGTTATGTGTCAGTATGTGAATTTTTCAAGAGTTTTTCGCTAAACTTCAAATCATTTGTAAAACTTATTTATTCTAACACATAACCCTCTCCCTCACAAATTGAGGGGGAGCATAATATGTTCCAACTTTCAGTCAATATAAAACTTGAACACATTTATCTTCCAAATTTTTCTAAATCATTTAAATCACTTGGGATCACAAATCTCAAATGGTTTGAAATTTTTAATCAGGGGAAAAAATGTGATTTAAATATGAAATCTGGTAATCTAATATGATCTTTTGAAACTCAATAATAGGCTCCCTCATATGTGCTAAACTCTTTCGAATACCGACGCACATATTAAAGGGGGAGCAAAAGGCGTTTGTGGAAAAATACCGAAGACCGGCCATTTACTTTAATGCACGGAGTTATAAGGATGGTTAAGGTTAGGTATGAGTTCTCATGATCCACAAGAACCGGAAGGATCTTCCCAGGGACAATCCTATAGATAGATTAGAAGTCCTTAGGAATGATTGAAAAAATGAGAAAAGTGAGAAAGGGAAGAGTGCCGACTGAGATAGAGCTAGGATTGGAACAAACCCAACAAGGTTCTAGTGATGAAGTCTCAGTAAGCATTGAAGGGGTTGAAGAATTAAAAAGAAACGAAATGAGAAAGGGTGAAAAGAAATAGCCCTCCATTTATTCAACCTTAGGGCAGAAACAGGGTTCAATTCATATGCTACGGGTGGTTACTAAGGTAACACCGGTATTGAAGACAAGACGTCATGGACCCAGTGACGCACTGCACTAAACTTCCTAGCCACTCAAGTTCTCTTAAAAGGACTTGTTTCATTCTCACGGGGAACCCTTTGCAATGTATCGACCGCTCATTGCGAGCCATGTTGGTACCTAAACAGGAGACACCTCCCCAGTCTCCAGGAGCGGATCAAAATGCACAATTGAGTCTAGAGCCAAGAGATCATCCATAAATCTCGTTAGGACGCAATTCAAATATGCTTACTGTTTCATACACCGTGAAAAGTAAGAAATATATTAAGAGTCTCACACATTATCCTTGTGGTATTGCCAGAACATCTGAGTGATATTCAATTATTCACAATGACGATGGAAATCCTTCTAGAGCGAACATCTTTCAAGCTCTTGGTAGGTGACATGTGAGATTCATCGTGGATCAATGATCAAGTGACAACTAGAAAGCAACAATTGGGCGATTCAGTCTTGAATCAAACTTGTTCCAGGATATGGATTGACAGATGCTTTTGTAAAACCTTTAAATGTGCTTACCAACTATCTTTCAAGCACATTGATTGGGTATTCTTTCTCAAACAAAAGTATTTTTGATGGAAATGTGATTCAAAGTACAAAACTCTCGTCGTGTCTAAAAATGTTTATTAAGTGACACACGAATGATTTATATAAATCAATTTCTCATCAATCAGTGAATATCAATTCACCGATTCACTCTATCGTGTTGTCTGCTTTGAGACGTTCCGGTAAGAGAACATGCTTAGTATGATGATTCCGAAGTGGATTCTTTGGAAGATTCATTACTACAAGCTGTAAAATTCCTGTCAAGGAGAGTCTTCTTTAAAAGAGATTCTACCTGATAACAGGTCGGTTTTTCACAAAACCGGAGGGTAGTACATCCTCGCAGAATGAATGACAAAGCCATATTCGTTCTCTATCTCTATTGCTAACTATTTCATTTCAGGAACGTATAAAGATGGCGATGGTGATACCTAACTCCAGCTGAATCGTGTCATCCATACCTCATGCTCGCACTGCCAACCCATTATGAATGAAGATCATTAATGACGAGAGACTTCCAACAATGAAAGTTGAAGAGACTAACAACAACATTTCCGCAACTGTGATGAAAAGTCTCTTAATCCAAAAGAGTGTGAGCATGACGGTTCAAAAGTCACTATTCCACATGAAGGCAACACAACGAAGGATGAGCTTGGAGATTTACGGTGGCTGATGATCTCAATGAAAGCTCAAAGATCACACATACCAAAGGAACCTCAAATCACAAGATCATTGCTTGAAGTACAAAGTGTGTAATAGCATTGATATAGTTCGTAGTCACAAGATCATTACTATGAGGTACAAGATCACAAGAATGCTTGAAGGCAAAGATCTTAATCTTCAAAGGTGACCTCGCTTAGGGGGAGATTGTTAGGAATACAAATATTCCTATTGAAGACTCGATCACCACAAGAATGTAATAGCATTGATATAGTTCGTAGTTACATTAATATTTAGTTAGACTTTAGATTAGTTAAGTAACACCGTGGAAGAATGACGGGTCTTTACCCACTGTATACCTGATCCACAGCCCGCAGGTGGGCGTTTTTTAAGAAACTATAAATACCCCTCTCCACATGTGGAGAGGGTTGGAGCTTCTCATTCATCAATCTAATACATATTCATTTTCTCTCTCTAGAAGTTCCACCTCTCTCTATTTTTTTTCTCTCTGTAAACTCTAAATTCTTCTTTCTTTCTTCTTAATTCAATCCACAAACACAAGAACCATACATGTTATAATTATTAGTATTCTACAATTGGTATCAAGAGCCAAGGTTTCATCTTAGGGATTAGAGATACTCGAATTTGAGCTTGGTTCTTGTGTTTTATTTTGGTTTCTTGATTTCGTTAATTTTGTGAATATTGGTCCGTAGTAAAACTTAGTCTAAACATATTCTTCACTGATTACTTTTCTTTTTGGCAAAGATATACTTTTGAATGAGTTTTGGAGAAGACTTGTATTACTCGTTTGCCCATTTGTTTCTTCCTAGCGATTAAATTTTTTAAAAGTTATCTTTAGCGATTACTTGTGTTTTATTTGGAAGTTTTTGTTAAAAGGGATAGAAGACAAAATGGACAGAAAATGACAGCTTGTCCTGTTGTTCAGTGGATTGTACAAAAACAATTCCAGCGCTTTATCCTAAAGTTAGCGACTAGCCTTTGTAGCGATTACCTCTGGTATAGTGATTAGCTCTAAGTAGCGGTTAGCTCTTAGTAGCGTTTATCTTTGTGTGTTATCTAAACTAAACGCTGCCCAAATTTACTTTTGGTAGTGATTAATTAGTAAACCGAACTAGTAACATTAAACCAAACCCAATCTTAACAACTATTAACAACTAATACAAGATAAAAACAAAACGGGCTTCATTCAAATTTTCAGTCGGTGTTTAACAAGAAACGAGTACAAATAGAAAATAATTTAGATCTCAGTTAACTCGTTGTGTAATCAAAGACAAGTCCAAAGACGAGCCACAAGAGTCAAACCATCATCGATCTATTTCGAAGCATCACTTCATTGAATATCCGATTTGTAAAAGAAGTACAAGAACAACTCTGTCCCATTTTTTCTTTTGAATCGGTTAAAGGAATACAATACGTAATTTAAACAAACAACTCCACCTTGGTTCATAATCTACCTCATGAAATCGTGGCCTTTGTGGTTTCGTTAGAGTATAAGGAGTCATGTTTGTGATTGTGATTCGTACTCCACTGAAAGGGAAGAAGATTCAAGAGATTGCTTGATTCGGTTTGATATTAAAGTGACAAAAGGGACGATCTTTGTTGGTGGTTGTCAAGGATTTCTTTTTAAGCAACAAGGATTAATAGTTGTGTTTCTTTTGTGATTCGGATCTGTAAAAGAAGGATAACAAGGGATGTGTTTTATTTTGGTGGCAGTTGTGACTGCGTATATTTTTTTGATTAGGGCAAGTAAAGATTAGGGAATGTGTGATTAGTGAGTTTTTTATAGTGCAAAGAATTAGGGTATTAGAGTTATTTGTAGGTGGGTTTTGTTTGGGCTACTTGATCATCAAGAGACTAATTGGGCTGGAAACACAAGGGGCGACTTGTGTTATTTTCCACATACAAAGCATACAACGGAGGTAACGTTATTTTTGGTAGCGATCGTCGTGGAAAAATCATAAGCAAAGGTATGATCTCTCAAGACTCTCTAACTATTTAAAATGTTGAACATGTAGATAATTTAACATATAACTTACTTAGTATAGGTCAAATATGTGATAATAAGTGTAGAGTTACCTTTACCGATAAAAATAGTGTAATAATTAAGGATGTGAAAGTCATAGGTAGAGGAATTAGAAAAGGAGGCGTATACGTTATGAAACTAGGAGACAAATCGGAAGATAGGATATGCTTAGCAACTTTAGATGAAAACTCCACCTTGTGGCATAGGCGATTAGGTCATGCAAACATCCAACAAATACAATCTTTGGTGTCTAAGGAACTAGTTAGAAACTTGCCTAGTCTAAGATATAATCAACATTTTTGTGACGCTTGTAAAGTAGGAAAACAAGCACATGCTAGTCACAAAGCTAAAAATATAGTATCCACTACTAGATGCTTAGAACTACTTCACATGGATCTCTTCGCTCCATCCACGGTGCGGAGCTACGGTGGCAACTGCTACACCTTGATTATAGTAGATGACTATTCACGATACACGTGGACTAGGTTCTTAAGTGATAAAACCGAAGCCTTTGAGAAGTTTAAGACATTTAGTAAAATGATACAAAATAAGTTAGAATGCTCTATAATTTCAATTAGGACAGATCATGGTAGGGAATTTGATAACGAAGTACAATTCGGAGAATATTGTGATTTAAATGGAATATCTCACAACTTTTCCGCTCCACGTACTCCTCAATCAAATGGGGTAGTTGAAAGGAAAAATAGGTCTTTATAAGAAATGAGTAGAATTATGAGCAATCTATCCCACAAAAGTTTTGGTGTCACGCGGTAGATACCTCGACATGTATACTTAATAGGGTGTCCATTAGACGAATATTAGGAAAAACTCCTTATGAGTTATTAAGAGGTAGAAAACCAAATATAGGCTACTTTAGGGTATTCGGAAGTAAATGCTTTATTCTTAATACAAAAGATTATCTCACTAAGTTTGATCCTAAGTCATACGAAGGAATTTTTCTAGGATATTCACAAAATAGTAAAGCATACATAGTCTTAAATAAACATACTATGAAAGTAGAAGAATCCTTAAATGTAACCTTTGATGAGACTCCTCCACCACCTAAAACCTTACCCTTAGAAGATGATGATGTGATTGAGGAAGAAGCTATTGAGGTTAGTAAAAATAAGCCTTTAGGAAATGATAACAAAATAGAAACAATAGAAGAAAATGAGGTTGTAAATATTAAGGAATCCAAGTCACCACCCACTAGACAACATCATAGGCAACCTAAATCAAAGAACACTTAGATTAAAAGCTCAAGATAAAAATAACTTCTTTTGTTTTGTGTCAACAATAGAGCCTAAGAATATAAATGAAGCCTTAAAGGATGAAAGTTGGATTATGGCTATGCAAGAAGAATTAAATCAATTCAAAGCAAATGATGTTTGGGAATTAGTCTCAAATCCTAGGAATGTTACTATAATAGGAACAATGGGTATTTTGGAATAAATTAGATGAAAATGGAATAGTATAGGAACAAAGCTAGGTTAGTCACCCAACGTTATAATCAACAAGAAGGAATTGATTATGACGAAACCTATTCCCCTGTAGCGAGATTAGAATTCATTAGAATACTATTAGCTTACGCATGCGCCCTAGNTGGATTATGGCTATGCAAGAAGAATTAAATCAATTCAAAGCAAATGATGTTTGGGAATTAGTCTCAAATCCTAGGAATGTTACTATAATAGGAACAATGGGTATTTTGGAATAAATTAGATGAAAATGGAATAGTATAGGAACAAAGCTAGGTTAGTCACCCAACGTTATAATCAACAAGAAGGAATTGATTATGACGAAACCTATTCCCCTGTAGCGAGATTAGAATTCATTAGAATACTATTAGCTTACGCATGCGCCCTAGATTTTAAGCTATACCAAATGGATGTGAAGAGTGCATTCCTCAACGGTTTTATCAATGAGGAGGTATATGTGGCACAACCTCCAGGATTCATTGACTTCGCAAACCCTGATTATGTTTACAAACTAAAGAAAGCTTTATATGGTCTTAAACAAGCTCCAAAGGCTTGGTATGATAGACTAAAAGCATTCTTGGTTAAACATAATTACTCCATGGTAATGGTAGACAACGCTCTATTCACTAAAAGAAGTGACCCAAATATCATCATTGTTCAAATATATGTCGATGACATTATATTTGGATCGACTTGTCAAGAAATGTGTGATGAATTTGGCAAAATCATGCATGATGAGTTTGAGATGATTATGATGGGAGAACTAAACTTCTTCTTAGGATTGCAAATAAAACAATTAGAAGATGGAATATTTTTAATCAATCTAAGTACATTAAGGAAATGCTTAAGAAATTTGGACTAGAAGACTCTAAGCCACTTAAGACAACCATGTCTACGGAAATTAAACTCACAAGAGATGAAGAAGGTGAGTCTGTAGATGACACTTAGTATAGAGGAATGATAGGTAGTTTACTATACTTAACGACAAGTAGACCCGATATCATGTTTAGTGTTTGCCTTTGTGCCCGCTTTCAAGAGGATCCCAAAACCTCTCACCTAGAAGCGGTTAAGCGTATCTTCCGATACATTAAAGGCAATATACACTTAGGATTATGGTATCCTAAGGGATCCGGCATAGAAACCCTTGTCTATGCGGATTCGGATCATGTGGGAGATTACGTGGATCGAAAGAGCACTAGCGGTATTTGTACTTTTATGGGATGTTGTCTAACATCTTGGTTTTCAAAGAAGCAAACCACTCTTGCTATTTCTACCACCGAAGCCGAATCGTAAGCGCCGAAAAGGCATGTCAACAAGCACTATGGATGAAACAAGCTCTCGTAGACTATGGCATTAGCTTAGAAAATGTTCCTATTATGTGCGATAACAAAGGAGCTATAGATTTAAGTAAAAATCCCGTTCAAC
Source organism: Artemisia annua (assembly GCA_014162995.1). Lineage (NCBI taxonomy): Eukaryota > Viridiplantae > Streptophyta > Magnoliopsida > Asterales > Asteraceae > Artemisia > Artemisia annua. The sequence continues at coordinate 8,850 of LBNU01022129.1, read as the reverse complement.
ACTCTAGGACTAAACATATAGAAATACGTCATTACTTCCTTAGGGATAATGTGCAAAAAGGAACTATAACAATAGAAAAGGTAGCTTCAGAAGATAACATTGCTGATATATTTACTAAGCCCTTTAAGCGTAAATTATTTAACCACTTACGTTTAGGATTAGGAATGATGGAACAAATTGATTGAATTTTCCTAAATGATCAAAACTTTCTGAAATTTTTAAAATTCTGGAAATTTTTGTGTGTCAGATGGGCGGACCCCTTAAATGTAAAAGGGCGACCCCCTTAAAACTAAGGGGACCGGCCTCACTTTAAGGGGGCCGACCATCTGAGGATTAACAATTTTTTTTCTTTCTACTCAAATCTGAGTATAGGATTCTGTTTTGCACAAAACCAGGAATTGAGATATTTTATTTGCATAATTATATTTTCAAGGAAAACCTCAATTCATTTCAAAATCATTCTAACGTTTAGGAAAACTCATTGTTGAATAATGATAAAAACGTTTTTCTCTCAAATCATGCATAATAGTCTCACTCTCATCATCTATATATATATATATATATTATATATATATATATATATATACATATATGTATATACATATATATATATATATGTATGTATATATACTATAATATTATATAGTCCAATATATACATATATATGACACTTAGAAGTGAGCAAAGTTAATTCAAGGAGACTAAAGATTGTGTCTTAGGATAATTCGTTTTCACAAGAGTCGAAGCAAGCTTTACTCCACATTTGTTTCATATAGGCACACACTAGAATGAAGTCAAGAACTTCATTATCACATTTGTTCCATCACTAGTTTCCCACTAATAATTGCCCTCACACTAAGATGATTGTTATTAGGTAGAATAACTTGATTATTTGCTTTATTGGTTTTGCATGCATGCTTAATTGTGATTATATGGTAATTTGCCGACATATATGCTTTTCATGTATATTCCACTAAGAAAATACTTGCCTAGTTGCCTAAAGAGTTGGACTTGCCCAAAACCAAACCCCAAAACAAACATCTTTCTGGAAAAACTTTGCCAAAAACCTGTTTCACGCAACCTGTGAACCAAGGCCTTGGCGACCCCCTTAAATCAAAGGGATGCCCCCCTTAAAATTAAGGGGACCGACCACCAATTAAATGGCCCGGCCATCTGTAGGTCGAGGCTCCCTGGTTGCCTTCTGCTTTTTAGCCCATTCCACCCTATTTTGATTCTCCATTTCCCTAAATTCACAAACACATTTTGTCTATCAAAACCAACACTCATTATAATTCCATAAACACATAATCATCACACTATAAATACTCCTCATCATCACAAATCATTACTCACATCATCATGTCCTCTTCTAACTACCCAAGATCTAAGCCTTCAAGGGTTGCTAAGATCTCCGTGAAACCTATTTGGAGAAGAAAACTTGATTCTTGTCAACACACAAATGATGTTGTTCCAAATCAACCAACATCTAAACCTCATTCTCACACAAGCAACTCATCCCAAAACAACAACCCTAATATCATTACTAACACTCCACATGTTACTCACTCTACAAATGCAACATCCAAAATACCTTCCACTAATGAAGAATCTCTTTCATCCATACCTTCATCATGCTATCATGATTACCCAAATGAAACCACTCTCTTGGCTCAACAAGACAACCTCACTATCACCCTTACTAATAAAATCCCACATTCATCTAACTCATTCATACCAAATGACCCTTTTGAGGAACATACTCAATCTCAAGACCATAACCAACACTCTCATCAAAACATGAATCCCATGCCTAGTCACAACTCAACAACTCCATCATCATCTTCCCCCAAACATAAAAGGTTTGTTGAAGAGCACAAAGAAGCTCATGAGCTTAGTGCTCTTCTTGCACTACATCTTGCAAAATGCAATTTAGATCCTCCACCATCTAGCTCACCCTCATCACCTCATAACCAAAATCAAATGAAAGAACATGTCAACAATTGTCCTTGTTGCATTTTTCTCCAACAACAAACCATTGCATTAAATGAACACTTCACATTGATTGAGTATCTCCTCACTAGGTCCTCACAAACACCCTCACTAACTCAAACAAATCCTTCCGCTCCAAACTCACCACCACCAAACACTCCATATCCCTCACCGTCAAACCATTAAACCAAATCACCATGCTTCTCATCTCCAAATAAAATCACCACATCATTTTGTATCCCAAAGCAAGTCCAAGAAATCTCAAGATTGGCAACTTCGTATTACTTAGTGTAGTTTGCTAGAAAAGCATAAATGTATGCTTATGTACAAAAGATTATGTTTTAAACATAATCCATTTTAATAATTCTATTAATGAATGCTTCTTGTGTTTTATTTTCATTCATTTCTATTTAGTTCTCTTGTACTATATTTATTCCATGCATCATATATATATTGCTTGTGTTCTAAATATTTTTGCAAGCATTCCATATCTCGATTTTTCTTATAACCTTAAAACGAGGGGGAGTATAGTTCAAGGGGGAGTTCTACACTCGTCGGAGTAACCTTTTGATGCTAACAAAAAGGGGGAGAAATGGTATAAACTCACTAAATACTTGGATATATATTAATTTTTGGTTTAATGAGTTTAGATTTTGTAATCATAAAAAAGAGGGAGATTCTTGGCATAAATAATGTATAAAAACGTTATTTATATTTTACGATATCTCTATGTTTTGACGATCACAAAATGTAAACTCATTAAACGAAAGATTACTTCGTAAACAAGTATTTAGTTACAAATATTATTTCACTTAACAAAATCACTTAAGGTATGAATAAACAAATGTCTAATACATTTTATGATCAAAGGGACTTTTATTTAGACACTAGAAAGTTTATAAAATTATATAAACATCTTATATATTTCTGAAAAACATTTTTGGTAATTAAAGGAAAATGTTTAATTCATAACAAATACATGAATTCAAATTTTTAACCAAAATCAGTTAGTTTTTCACCAAATAAACTTTCCCCAGAAAAAAAGACAAGTTTCCTGGCCGTTACAGGAGGGCGGCCCCCTTAATTTTAAGGGGGCCGGCCACCATTTAAGGGGGCCGGTATGCTCCTGTTGTCAGGAAACTTTGTCTATAAATACTGGTTCATTCCTGGATTTTTACCTCACCTTTTGCACGAATGTTTTCAGTCCAAATCCTTTCTAAACATCCTTCTAAATCCTTTGATCATAAGATTATAAGTCTTTGTTTCAAGTGATTCAATTCCTCATCATTCAAAGTGCAAGAGAAGAATACTCCTTCAACACATCAAGTTTAAGAAGTATTGTGGATATTGTTTAGTAGTTGTATATATTGTTTGTAAAGGTGTAGTGTGTTTATAATTAGGAGATTTAGTAGTGTTAGTTGTGAAGAGAAGTAGTGAAGAACAAGTAGTGTTGTGAAGTAGGATAAGTGAAGTTGTGAGAAGTAGTGTAGTAGTGGTGTGCATAAGTTGTGTAGAAGTTGTGATAAATCGTGAAGAGTTGTGAGATTGGTTCTAGCTATTATTAGAACTCAACATTTTGCTTGGTGTCGTTAAACGGTGTAAGCAAAGGTGTGTAAGGTTTCTCTGCCATAAAGGAGCTTGTTGACATAGTGAAGAAAACTCTCGAGTTAGGTGCTCGGGGAGTGCAGTAGGACGAAGAGGAGATTCGTAGCCGAACCACTATAAATCCTTTGTCTCGCGGTGCTATCCTTCTATCTCTATCTTTTTATTTATTTACTTACGTATTTGTTATTATATACTTTCTTAAATATAAGTGTTTATAATTGTGCAAGTAAGTTGATTTCACATAAAGCTAGAATCGAAGTTTTCAAAAGAAAAGTTTTTATAAATCAAAAAGACGTAAAACTATTCAACCCCCCTTCTAATTTTCCACAACTTACCTTTTTATAAGATTAGGGAGTCGTGTTAGAGTAGGTCGAGTTACAGATTAATTGTCGTTAATAGATCCGACTTTTATAGCTTAACGGACTTATTGGGTTGACGAGTCCAATAAGGGCCCAAAGAACATAATTGTGGTAAACTATTAATGGGTAATTCATCCTTACGACTCATTGACCAACGTGACTGTGACATTTCAAAATTTTCATGTCATTAATTTTAATAGTTTATTATTTAACTATTCTATTTTTGTAGATAATTAACTTCGACAGAAGTTATCCGTATACGTTCAATTCATTCAACCACGACTATACTATGTCTACTCTACACTTTCTATGCACCATTGTTTCCTTACAATCCTATTTTCAAAATCACAATTCACTTTTTCCATTTTTACATCAACTTTGCACTTTTTACGTCTTACGTGATTTAAACCTAAGTTTTTGTGTTTTAACCTCAAATAAATCCTTCGATGAACTCACCACTCATCTAAATTACAAAAATACATTATGAAAACAAGTTTTAACATTTTTGAAAGTTTTACATTTTATTTCTACCTCGTATTACGATACGCGTCTTAAAAACTCTACGTTTTAATTACCGGGGGTCAAGACTACACTTTATAACTAACATATACTCATTTTAATGACAAAAGCTCCACTCACCCTTCACCCACCTGATTACTCACGCCCATATTAACACAAGAGACACTTGTGTTTCTTTTTGGACAAGTGTGGAGCCATTCTTGCATGCCTAAACACATATACTTCACCACTTTCCTCATTTTTATCACCACAATAACATATTTATCTTTTTTTTTTCTCTCTTCATCCACGAAATAGAGCAGCCCCAATACACCATTACTTTGATTTTTTTAGTCCAATATGTGTGATAAAGATGAAGGTCCATTGGTGCTAACTTGTTCTTGGTTATTTCCTCTCCAAAAGACTTTGTTTTCAAGATTTATATAGAAGATTTTACAAGGTGATAAGGGCTGTGATTTTTAAAGATTTCAAGGGTTTTAAGAAGTGTTTTTACAAGGTTAAAAGGGTTTCATATTGATTTGGGTAAAAGCTTTGGAGCTTGGGTTTAGTTGGTGATTCTAGGATTTGTGTTCATATTTTTGTTCTTGACCTCTTGTTTGATCCTCTTTGTTCTTCAAGTTTTGTAAGGAAACTCTCCAATCAATTTTCATTTTATTTTTATTTTCATTACTGTAAAAGTATTATATCTTGATGTATTTGTATATTATATAAGTTATTATGCTTGGTTAGGCTTGGTACATGAAGCTAAATCACTAGAAACACTAAAGGACTAGACATGCAAACTGTAAATCTGAATCAGTAGCAAAGATTGCATAAACTGATCTAATCAGTAAACATTGAGATTAAACTAAAAATAAGGGGTTGTAGGTCTATGTCATGCGGTCGTTTTGACGGGTATTTCGTCGAATAACTCATTACGATGATTAAACTATAAATATTTTCGTAAAACATGTCATATTCTGAGTAACAGATTTGAAACGTGTAAAAGTCATTTTTTTTGTGCTCTGTTACTCAAAGAATAAAAGTTCTAGATAACATCTTAACTTAAACGTGGCCGAAAACGGGGAATTAATCGGGTTTGTAAAACACTAGATATCGCACTTTTCGAGGGACTGATGCAATGTTAAAGTTTTCTGAAGTGAATATATTGGGTAAATGGGTAACTTTGGTACTGTTAAATAATATTTGGTTTAGTGGGGCCCACAAACTTGTTAGTACAGATTAATACCTTTCCGGGGATATAAGGATCTTAATTTTTCGACATAAGGTTTAAGAGTAACGGATTTTCTAAGATGAATAAGTTATATAAATTTTTGACAGCTTTTACGTAAAAAGTATGAAAAGGATTTAAAAACTTATGTAATTGTATCTTTAAAAATTTGTTTTTGAACACTTAGTATATATGTACCAAGCATAATTAAGGTTATAATTTATATAGTATAGAGAGTAAATTATATCAACTCTTACTTTCAAAAACTAAGACAACCGTATATCTATTTAAGTTCATCGTAGAGCTTCGCGGCTAATTTTTCCTCACTTGCTTGTTTCGTATCACTTCCTTTGTTCACGGTGAGTTTATAGCCTAGCCTTTATTTACTTACATGTTTTATAAACCTCGCGAGGGGGATACATGCTAGTTTTTACAAACTGAATACAAGTAGTTTTTGGTATGCTGGACCCGATTATATGATTATAGTGATTGAATGCTTCTTGCCAATTAAGTCCCCACCATGAACCGTTAATTCCGTAGGGAAACGCTAGTATTATGAATATGTATATTAGGCTTGGCTGGCTTGACCGGGTGAGTAGCACCTCATACATAACGGTCACATAATATTGAGAGTATGGGGTAAATGGCAATTTTTACCTCAGGGCACAAAAACTAGGTCAAGGTTCAGTTTCATAATCTCAATACTATAATCTGATAACCCGACAAGTAATGTACATGCTTGTCGCCCGATGAATAATTCTTGTATTCAACTTATTACTTATTAAACTCTATGAATTCACTCAACTTTATGTTGACTTTTTAGCATGTTTTATCTCAGGTCCATAAGTGACTTCAGCTTGGATGGGCGGCGCAAGAAATGGATATCTACGCGATGGCTCATGCTTAAATAAACTTTTCATTCGATAATAACCTAAATTTCTAAATCTATGTATCTCTAGATTTATGTTAAAACTTTTGGGACCTCTTGTTGACTCTGATAAATTATCGAATGTGAATTTTAAAAACGACTTTGTTTTGAAGTTGTTTACTATATTTGTATAATGCGACTAATGTATAGCACCCCATGTTCCTTTCCGCTGCGATTTTAAAATGGGGGTGTTATAGATTGGTACCAGAGCACAAATTATAGTGAGCTAGGTATTTTTCCCTTTAAAAACCTAGACTATAATCATTTGTTTTTCAAAATCACGAGCTTCCATCATCTTGTCCGATATCCATGCGCGCCTACTCTTGAATTTCCTATTACTCCCTCAAGTATATCTTAATTATATTAAGGATAATTATAGGAGCACTATAATTATTTCTTAACTCGTCCGATAATCCTCGAAAGTGTCACTCTTATATATATATAACCTTTTGTGCACTAAACTTTCTTGTTGTATTTTATGCTATTCATGTGCATTGTGAATTTCCATCCGTAAATTTATACACATCTTTGAGTGCACCGTTACTATACGTATACATATAGTGAATATTACTATATGTACTTAAGATAATTTTTTTCCCCGACTATCCTACTTGTTCCTAAAGCATCGCTATTTTTCTTAATGAAGTTTCTCATAGTGAATACTAAAATCTTCTAGACATTGTATGCGATTACAATGGTCTCTCTTATTTATCAGACATTGTATGCGATTACAATGGTCTCTCTTATTTATCAGACATTGTATGCGATTACAATGGTCTCTCTTATTTCTTAGACATTGTATGAAATTACAATGGTCTCTCATATTTATCCGACATTGTATGCGATTACAATGGTCTCTAACTCTTTCATCACCATATGTTATATAATTTCATATAACATAGAAACCTGTTACAATTTATCAATTTCTATTGGTTGTCTTACTCCCCGTGAACTCATGTTTTCTGGGCATTTCTTGCTTATTTTCTTAAGCACCACTATTGATACTATTTAAGAACTATTTATATACACTTGATTCTTCTCTCAACTATTTATGCCTAATTAATAGAGCGTTGCTTATTATTTGTATTAAGGTATTTATTATAAACGTTTTATCCGATTCTTTACACTCAGCCTCCAAAGTATCATGTCAAACACTACCTCTCCTAATTATATATGTTTCACCAGATTACTAAACAATTAAATACATATTTATTCATTTTAATGATCCCCTAAAACTTTCTCATACATTGTGGGTGACACAGTGGTCTCATTTATTTTCTCAAAAATCATGAGTAATGCTATGATCTTTAAAAATCTTTTCATGACCTTACACAATGGTGTTTTATATGAAACCCGTCACATTCTATTTATTTACCTTGGAAATTCACTATCATTTTATAAACAACTCCTTTATTGTTATATAAACTATCTTTCATTATATTACAAATGGATTTACTATTCCCCAAAGAATTACCCCATTACTACCTTATAAACTAATAACCTTATTCAATACTATTTTATAAACTGCTTTAACTAGTTCAGAATTAACTTTTTGTCACCCCTTTATAAATCATTTGGTCAATTACCTTGTAAAAGTAGTTTACAACTATCTTCTAAACCATTTTGCTTCTTAAAAATTACTCTACCCCTCTATTATTAACTTAAAACATTGATTTATTATTACCTCATTAACTATTGGTTATTATTTTATTTATTGTCATATCAATTTTTATTGACCGATTCTGTATTGTTACTTAAAACTTCGTTATCAAGTTCTTCTTTACAAAAGTTGAAGTTCAGCAACTTTCTCTACATTCATCAAGTTCTCTTCAGAAACCTTTATTGTTAAAGATCCTTGATTCAGTCCTGGTGTGAACTATTTTGGAACTGCTTAAAACTTCCTTTTCTGCGCGCATTTTTCTTATTCGCTTGTGTTACACACTCATACTATTTACTTATGATTGATTCATACATATGTACAAACTTATATCACTCTTTGTATATAAGATACTTATGCAAACTCCATACTTGTCCAACAATAGACATCTCACGAGTATAACTAAGTTAAATATTTGAAAATTTTATCGAACCTCGGTTAAATATAGTCTAGTCACCTATATTTAACTTAGGGACAGTGGAACATAGTCTGACTACCTATGTTCGACTTAGATTTTTCAAATACTGGGAATAGTTATATATGGGTTATGTCTAATTGATTTTCTACTTGATTTCTGAGAATC
>LBNU01022128.1:6533-30570 GCA_014162995.1 Artemisia annua | reverse complement strand
TTTTTTTTTTTTTTTTTTTTTTTTTTTTTTTTTTTTTTTTTTTTTTTTTTTTTTTTTTTTTTAAGTATACTAACTAAATAATACTAGAAACACATTTTGCCGGTGCATTTAACATGCATTTAGGAAAAATCGATGTTTTTTTAAAAAATTAACGCTACATCGAAAAAATCCATGGATGTTCCCAGACCCGCGGGAATCCCCTGGCTCCGTCCCCATGTAACAAGGTGACATAGTTTTAAGGTCCACCTTGATTTTTCTACAAGAGTAGAGTTTAAACATTGCTGGATAAACATCTTGCTATGGCCAGGTAAAAGTTTGGAAATGGCCATGGGGATACCAGTTAGGCCGCGTATATCAGAGCCAAAAAGGCTTGATTTTCTCGGATAATCTGAATAAGGATTCTACTCGGTTTACTTTATTCTACATTATATTTATTTAGTGCTAATTGTTAAATTGGTGATCTTTTTTTAATACCCTTTTGGGATTTAGGACCACAATGGCACACATTATCTCTGGTTTGTCTTTATAGCCTTTAATTTATATATGTTCCTTAACTTTAGGATTCTTGTTTTTTTCTTCTTTATATGAAAATGTTATTGAGTTGATTTTTTTGTTTCTTGGTATGATATTAAATAGGAATGAGATTCTTGTTGAAAACTTTGAATTCCAAATTTGCTGAAACAATGGTCATGTTTTCATTTCATTACAGTCATGTATTTGCAGAAACTATAATAAATGGTGTTGACTTTTATTGTCAAATTAGTTATGTTTAGTGTTAGGCATAGAAATAGTGTACTTAAATTCGGAAAATATTAGGTTTACCTATTGAATGCATATGCCGGAGGTCCTTCTGGAAGTACTCTCTCTACAGTCGGGTTTATCCTGGTGGTAGGGGTATGATCTGTCTACATCTCACCTCCCCTTACAATGCTCCGGTGGGATTGGGTTTTTGTTGTTGATTTTGCCTATTGAATGCATATGAATGGTACTAGATTACTAGCAATTTCAAAGCTTATTATTACCTTGAAATATATTTGAAAGGATCATTGATATTGTGTTTGCAAATTGGCTGTTTGATCATGAAGATTCAAATGTTTCTCCTGTTTTAGTAACAATGTTGTTAAAAATAACCTAGGAATATAAAGCTAAAGTATTTGATTGTTACTGACCGTTATGGTGACTATGATGTTTACAGAATTTACAAATCCGTATGGGATCCAGACTGTAAAAGTAACCTAGGAATATAAAGCTAAAATATTTGATTGTTACTGACCATTATGGTGACTATGATGTTTACAGAATTTACAAATCCATATGGGATCCAGACTGTAAAAGGGGCTAGCTCTCATGCTTCATCGGATAGGTTGTCTCAATTTGGTACGGCTCGTGATTACCATGAGTTTGACATGCAAAATGACTTAAACTGGTATAGGGAGAAAGACGAAGACTATGCCATGCCATCTTTCTTTGACTCGGATCCTTTTGGTGGTCCAAGCGAAGACAAGTTTGTTATGACTTCAGAAAAAGAAAATCTTGAACTCGTTTTTGATCCTATATTAGACCCGCTAGAGAAAGTTAATGGTCTTGATAAAGTGTGGCCTACCTCAACTGGGTATTTGAAAGATGATGACGAGGTCAAAGATTATTATGAGGACATTAAGTCTCCATCTTTATGTGGCTCATTAAAAGAAATTGTTTTAAATGATCTTGAAGATATTGACCAGAATAGTAAAAGTTGTGACGACGATCTTGTTAGGGATTCTAAAAGAACCCATGTCTTACAAAATACTGATAGTGATTATGAAGCTGCTANGTTTACAGAATTTACAAATCCATATGGGATCCAGACTGTAAAAGGGGCTAGTTCTCATGCTTCATCGGATAGGTTGTCTCAATTTGGTACGGCTCGTGATTACCATGAGTTTGACATGCAAAATGACTTAAACTGGTATAGGGAGAAAGACGAAGACTATGCTATGCCATCTTTCTTTGACTCGGATCCTTTTGGTGGTCCAAGTGAAGACAAGTTTGTTATGACTTCAGAAAAAGAAAATCTTGAACTCATTTTTGATCCTATATTAGACCCGCTAGAGAAAGTTAATTGTCTTGATAAAGTATGGCCTACCTCAACCGGGTATTTGAAAGATGATGACGAGGTCAAAGATTATTATGAGGACATTAAGTCTCCATCTTTATGTGGCTCATTAAAAGAAATTGTTTTAAATGATCTTGAAGATATTGACCAGAATAGTAAAAGTTGTGACGACGATCTTGTTAGGGATTCTAAAAGAACCCATGTCTTACAAAATACTGATAGTGATTATGAAGCTGCTAAAGTTGAAGAAGTTGATGCTATTGTGACTAGTGATGAATCTTTGTTGAATGCGACTGAAGATGAATATGAAGTTTTTGATCTAAAAATTATACACAGAAAAAACAGGTTAGTTAACATATTGTTTACTAAATTTAAGTATGGATAACTTGTTTTAGTGTACTGACTTTTTGAAATTTGTAGGACTGGCTTTGAAGAGAATAAGGATCTGCCGATTGTTATAAACAGTGTGATTGGTGCCCGATACGTTGTTGAAGAGTATCTTGGGTCAGCTGCATTTAGCAAAGTCGTTCAGGCCCGTGATCTTCAAACGGGAGTTGATGTTTGTTTGAAGATTATAAAGAACGAGAAAGATTTCTTTGACCAAAGCTTAGATGAAATCAAGCTTCTAAAGCTTGTAAACAAGCATGATCCTGCAGATGAGCGCCATATTTTACGGCTTTATGATTATTTCTATTTTCACGTAAGCAATAACAAGCACTTTAATAGTTTATGCAATCATTTTGTTAATTTGTTAAAAAGTGTTTTGAAAATTTTGCAGGAACATCTCATCATTGTTTGTGAATTGTTACGGGCCAATTTATATGAATTTCAAAAATACAATAGAGAATCTGAAGCGGAGCCTTATTTTACAATGCCCAGGCTACAGGTTCGTTTATTAGGCCTAATCTGTGTAACGAGTCAAAACAAGTATAATACGGGTCCAAACGGGTTGGCCTGGTAGGCTGACCCATTGGCACTTTTAAGTAAAAAAATTATCGACTTCATAAACGATTCATGTATTAAATAAGATATAAGATATATACGATGTATTGTTTATATTATATCTAAATTTCTTTTGGTAAAGCAAGTTAGGATGCTTTTAAAATTTGAAAACTCTTTTAGGTGACTTTTGACCATGTCGACCCATTTGACCCGTCGCAGGTAAGATACAAACCATATCGACTTTTTTTGAGAAAATGAGTCGAAATTGCCTCCTTTAGATCTGAGCAACCCTTTTTATTGAACGTGAAATGCTGACTTTTATTCAAAACCAGATCATAACAAGACAATGTCTGGAAGCTTTGGATTACTTGCACGGATTGGGAATTGTTCATTGTGATCTAAAGCCAGAAAACATTCTTATCAAAAGCTATAGCAGATGTGAGATCAAAGTTATCGACCTTGGAAGCAGTTGCTTTGAGAACGACAGATTGTCACTGTATGTTCAGTCTCGATCTTATAGAGCTCCTGAAGTCATCCTCGGTCTTCCATATAACCAAAAGGTTGATCTTTGGTCTCTTGGTTGTATCTTGGCCGAATTAGCATCCGGTGATGTATGTTCTTTATTATTTATATAAAAATTTCAATCTTTCCCCATTATAAAAGTCCCTATTGAATTCTTTTGAATTTATGTGAATTACAACAGGTTTTATTTCCGAATGAAGAAGTAGTTTTCTTGCTTGCACGTGTGATCGGAATGATTGGGCCGATTGATACTGACATGCTAATAAGGGGTCAAGAAACAAGCAAGTATTTCACAGATGAATTTGATCTTTATCAAATAAACGAGGTTGGTTTCTTCTTTAATCATACTTAACAAAAAGATCGATAATTGCTTAACTTTATTAACTCATTTATCCGGATTTATTTATCCAGGAAACAAATCAAATGGAATGCATAACCCCAATAGAAATATCATTGGAGGAACACATACAAGTTTCTGATAAATTATTCATTGATTTCATATCCAAATTACTTGAGATTAACCCGAAGAGGCGGCCAACTGCTAGAGAAGCCTTAAAACACCCCTGGCTTACATTTCCATACGAGACGTGAGCGCCAAAGGGTGCTTATCTTCTTCATTCTTTGTTAAATGTACTTTTCATTGTTCATTCTGTGTTTGGTTTTGTTGTAGATAGAAGTGAGATGCATACACATTATGATGATATGTTTATTTTTTTTTTCCGAAAGTAAATACCAAATTGTTACAACATGAGATGAACCGAAGTTATCATACTGAAAATATCATTTTTTTTGGCCTATTTACTCATGCATTATCTTTAGCATCCGGTGAAATAACAACAAAGTACATAAAGGGTTTCGGGTCAAACCAGTCCGACCCATTGTCACAAGTACAAGTAATTTACGAGCACACGTTTTGACTTGCAATACAAATGATCGACACCTTTAGGTTTTCTTAAACTATCATATCATTATCTTCATAAGCAAATAGTCAATATTCTTAAAACATGGTCAACATTGTTAAGGGGAAGAATCGGTGGTGGTGACCACTGATTGAAACTGAGGTAGTGATCGACAGATGGTGTATTTTGTGTCTGAGAGTGTTATACTAGTAAGTATCAGTGTCTAAGTGGGGTATCGGTAAATGGTAAGTAAGGTGATAATTATTACGAGGTAAATGTGAGGGGAAATGAGATCATGTGACGCTGATGTGGAACTGATACAGTCTAACGGAAACTTAATGTAGGATAGACGTTTGGTATCAAGTTATAAATGTGATGTCAGTTGGTCTACGAAAACTACTTTTTGCATCAGATTCCCCGTGAACTGTTTGGTGACAACTGTTTGGTTGCTACTTGCTACTGCTATGTAAAGTCTTTAATGTCAGTTGGGCATTTTTGTAACTTTTACAAAGTTTAGGGACAAAACTTGTAACATACACAAATATTGGAAATAACCGTTGACTGATCAACTAGTAGTATAAATTTTGTGGGACCCGGTTAATGTTTTACAATGATTTGGCGCGTGAGCCAACTCGCGTTTCTTATTACCTTCTTTAATCATTTTATTATGTTAGCCCCTGAAGTTTGATATATTGTCAATAACAAAATTATGATATATTTAAACTGTATTATAAGTTTCTTTTACAAACGTAAAAGGATTTTAACACTGGCGGCCGTATGATGTTGATTGCAATGAGCCTCGTATTTTTGTGCTAGTGACAAATATGCTGAAGAAAGCGCCTATCATTTAGGTATTTTATAAAATTGAAGAAAAGAAAATTGAACCTCCTGCGGCCTCCATCAACTACTCTCACAACCAGCATAAAAGAGAGACATCGCGTAGCGTAACATTGATTTTTTATAAGCTAATGTAGAATACTCAAATATCATTCACGTATTGCCTTTTTATTTCCAAACCTTCATCATGTTGCACAATGTTGTAATCAGGGACGGACCTAGGATTTTTGTGAGGGTGTTGCACAATTTTTTTTTAATGATCATGAGTACTAAAGTTGCTCGATAAAGAATTTATTAGGTAAAATTGGGTGTTGCACGAGCCCAGAAAAGACACATTTTATAAAAATTTGCACTTCGTGACCTAAAATTAGGTGTGGCCCGTGCCACACCCGGCTCCCATGTAGGTCCGTCCATGTTTGTAATTATTAACCAAGCACCACGTTGCTTCGCGCTTTAAGCCTTTAAGATCACACACAACCAAACACGTACTTATACAAATTAGAAAACATGAGAAACACTTATGAGTTATGATAAAAACATGGGTCTTAGAATTTGGATAGGGTAGAAGGTAGTCTTAATCAATGACCAACCATGGGCACAACCATTTACGAGTACATGTTTAGCATTCATGATATTGCATACTACTTTCGAAGTTAATCAATTGGCTGAGAAATAGACGCTTCATTAACTCTAGCTGTTATACAAGATCATGATGTAAACTATACATTATATCTAATCGATCATGTGACGATTATGGCAGTTAGATTAGAACTCAAACAAGGAATATCTATACATTAATTAGTTAACATGTTGTACGCATGTTACGTGCATGACTACCGGTCTCTGATTAGATAGACTTAATAGTTAGACCATCCACTTTTTAATTCAATATGCAAAAGAGTAAAGGCAGTTTTACTTGCAGCCATCATCTTAGTACGTAGCTTAATGCTTAGTTATAGCCAAATTAGCAAAACTCATATTACAAACGATTATTCTACTTATTTGATATGTATGTCTTATACTGTAAAAATATAATAAGAACACAAGATAGAATCCAACCAACCACCCCTTGATTCAAAGTAAAGAGTTATATGTTCAATACAAGAAGAAACCAGAATAAGTATGTGAACAATCACATACAATACAGATAAAAGAGATGAGATCAATAATGAATAGAACTCATCAATACAATAAGATTTATTATGCAAAAAGTTTTTAGAGCCGTTTTAGAGCCGTTGGAGAAGAGGCAGAGATGAGATAAGATAAGCCCTAGCAGAGGAGGAGACTATATAGACAACATCTTTGCTCTTGACCACCTTAGGCCCCTGCACAAAGCAATACATGACAAACATGGAAAGACAAACAAGTTAGAGTTAGAAAGGTTCTGTAAAAGACAGAACCAGCCCCTGAACATTATGAAGGAAAGGTTTGACCAACACATTCAACACCCTCCCTCAAACCTTTAACCCTGAACATGTCCAGCATACCAAGCTTATCACACAAGAACTTGTGTTGCTCAGTACCCAGAGCTTTAGTCAGGGTATCAACAATCTGCTGAGAAGTATGAATTTTCTCAGTTTTTATCACACCAACAGAGACTTTCTCTCTAACAAGATGAACATCAATTTCAAAGTGCTTAGTTTTCTCATGGAAAACTGGATTGCCAGCAATCTGCAAAGCAGAGCTATTATCACAATGCAACACCACAGGCAACAAGTTTTTAACACCCATGTCACCAAGAAGGTTTGCAAGCCAAATGATTTCACAAGTAGCATAAGCCATGCTTCTATATTCTGCTTCAGTAGAAGACCTGGACAAAGTAGATTGTTTTTTACTTTTCCAAGTCACTAAGGAATCACCCAGAAACACACAATATCCAGAGACAGATTTTCTGGTAACAGGGCATCTAGCCCAGTCAGAATCAGCATAAGCTTTGAGCTTATGATTTCCAAGTTTACTGATTTGAATGCCATTGCCAGGAGAGGCTTTTAAGTATCTCAAAACTCTAAGAGCAGCCTCTAGATGAGACTGCAATGGAGCATGCATGTGTTGGCTAAGACAGTGAACAGAATAGGCAATGTCAGGCCTAGTATTGGTCAAGTAAATCAACTTCCCAACCAATTTTTGATAATTGCCAACATTAGACAAGGCTTTATCATCTTCTGTTTCAATATGATTCAAGGTAGTGTTTTCAGGCAAAGGGGCATCAACATGTTTGGCTGCAAGCAAGCCATATTCATGTAAGAGATCAAGGCAATACTTCCTTTGACTTAGACAAACACCATTTTCATTTTCCAGAACTTCAATTCCAAGAAAGTACTTAAGTTTTCCCAAATCTTTAATTTGAAACTTGTTTTTTAGGAAAACTTTAAATCTTTCAATTTCATTAACATCATTGCCAGTAATGACAATGTCATCAACATACACAAGTAAAACCATAAACATGTTCCCAGAACTCTTAGTAAACAGAGAATAATCAAATTTGGACTGTATAAAGCCATGTTCACAAAGAGTCTCAGTTAATTTGGCATTCCATTGCCTGGGAGCCTGTTTAAGCCCATACAAGGACTTATTAAGCTTCACAACTTTAGACTTATGATCATCAAAGCCAGGAGGAAGGGTCATATAAACATCCTCAGTTAAGTCACCATATAGAAAAGCATTATTAACATCTAATTGAAAGATACTCCAGTTATTACAAATAGCAACATTAATCATGCATCTGACAGTGGACATTTTAACTACAGGACTGAAAGTTTCCATGTAATCAAATCCCTCCCTCTGACTAAAGCCTCTGGCAACCACCCTAGCTTTATATTTATCTACTTCACCAGTAGATTTATACTTGATTTTCCATAACCATTTACTACTAACAGGTGTTCTTCCTTCAGGAAGATCACACTCAGTCCAAGTATTGTTCCTTTTTAAAGCAGATACCTCATTGTTCATGGCCTGATTCCAGTGAGCATATTTAGAAGCCTCTTCATAAGAAGAGGGATCAACAGATTTATTCAGATTAGTGGAAAAACAGTAATTAACAGGATCAAGATTAGAATAAGACACATATTTTTCAAGGCCATATTTCACATTGCTACTCACAACATAATCATTGAACTTAGCAGGAGCTTTGACAGATCTGCTGGACCTTCTAAGGGGAGGTTGCACAGGACTCAAGTTTTGAGTAGGAAGAGCTTGTGTATTTTCATGGTCAGAATTGGATGGGACATTTCCCTCAGATGGAGTTTTATCACCCATAGATGCTGCGTTGCCATTAGTCTCACTATCACTAGAAGTATTTGTACTTCTAGGGCAAGAAGAGGCATCACCTTCATCATTGGGTGTATTTTGGCCTCTCCTTTCATCATAGGGATTTGAATGATTTTCATTAAAGAAATTTTGATCATTTAGAGTAGCATCATAATTCTGATCAGTTTGAAGGCTAGAATTCATTTTGAAAGGGAAAATGGTTTCATAAAATTGAACATCTCTAGAGTAAGAAACCATTTTAGATTCAAAACTGTAGACTTTGTAAGCCTTCTTTGTTGTAGAGAATCCAATTAAAACACATTTTTCAGATCTGGGAGACAACTTATCAGAATTGTTAAGCACAGAAGAGAAACATAAGCAACCAAAGCATCTCAGATGAGATAGTTTAGGTTTTTGACTATACACAAGCTCAAAAGGAGATTTTCCACTCAGAACAGAAGACAGCAACCTGTTAATTAGATAGACAGCAGTTAAAATGCATTCAGGCCACATACTTAGTGGAATGCCACTTTGAAACAACAAACTCCTAGCAATATTTAGGAGATGCCCGTGCTTTCTCTCAGCAATCCCATTTTGCTGAGGAGTGTAAGCACAAGTAGTTTGATGAATAATACCAAGACTGCTAAACAAATTACTCATTTTATTATTAACAAATTCAGTCCCATTGTCTGATCTCATAATTTTAATACCACATTTAAATTGGTTTAGAATCAGATTGACAAAGTTAATGAACAAGTTATAAACTTCATCTTTAGTTTTAACAAGATATATCCAAACAGCCCTGGTAAAATCATCAACAATGGTCATAAAGTATCGAAAACCTTCTCTACTAGTGACCTTGTAGGGACCCCAGAGGTCTATATGAATAAGATCACCAATGGCAGAACTCTTATGATCACTAAGAGGAAAAGGTTCCCTGGTCTGTTTAGCCTTGTGACAGATGTCACAAGGAGACACATGAGATCCTTTGGTGATCTTAAGATCAGAAAGAAGCATGTCAACAGCTTGGTCTGAGGGATGACCAAGCCTGTTATGCCACAAAGATTTAGAAACATAGCAAGTAACAGACAGATTACCCATAGTTTGATGTTTAGAGGCAATAGGAGAGGGTGTATCAAACAAATAGAGGCCACCATTTTCACTACCAGTCCCCATGATTTTGTTTTGAGTCAAATCCTGAATGTAACACTTAGATTCATCAAAACCAACAAACATTCTGCTGTCCTTGATAAGTTTATGCACAGACAAAAGACTAACACAATATTCAGGAACCACCAACACATCATATAAGATGACTTTATCAGAAAGTTTTAGATTGCCAATGTATTTGATTTTAGCAAGGGTACCATTGGGGTGACCCACAGTAAGATTTAGGCCAGAAATATCAACAATGCTAAACATATTAAGAGTATTAATGGTCATGTGTTGATTTGCCCCTGAATCAATAATCCACCCAATACTGACTTTACATAAGGCAGTATTGTGATTATAAAACTTGTGAAAATTTATATTGAAGAAAACATTATTGTTCATAAAACTTGTTATACCTGACATATTGGCTTGCACATTGCTAGAAGGCATGTCATTGATAAGGTTCATAAGTTTCAACATTTGCTCATTGGTAAAAGTCATGGGAGAACCATTTTCAACAGATGTGGAGCTAGGATTAGCATGATAAGAAGGTTTGAAATTAGTTTGTTTTTGGCCAGGATTTTTGTTTTAACCAGGAGGGTATCCATTAAGTTCAAAACATCTGTCAACAGTGTGACCAATTTTATTACAATGAGTGCAAAGCAAGTTTGGATTAGGCCCTCTGTTCCCATTGTTGTTCCCGGTATTAACAAACTTTTTATTATCAGAGTTAAAAACCTTCTTATTGTCAAATCTTTTATTCCTATTATTAGTCCAATTAGTTTTAGAAACAAAACCAGCAATTTGGGGTTTAGAGTCAGAACCAGAAGAGGAAGAAGAGGCAATGCCTCTATGAGACTCTTCTCTGGAGACAATAGCAAAAGCATCTTTCACATCAGGAAGTGTTTCTCTAGAGAGAATACTACTTCTGATTGGTTGATAAACATCATTAAGACCCATGAGAAATTGCATAAGTTTCATAAGTTGATTGTGTTTTAACACATCTTCTCTAGCAGCACAAACACACTTAGGCAATTTAGTCATAATATCAAACTCTCTCCACAAAGAATTCAGCTTATGATAATACTCAGAAACAGAAAATTCACCTTGTTTGAAGTTATTGATTTTTTGCATAAGGTTTAGAATTATGGATCCATCAAGTTTATCATAAGTTTCCTTAAGTTCAGTCCAGACATCATGAGCATTCACAGAGAACATTTGACCAAGATACAATTCTTCAGACACAGAATTAAGCAACCAAGATAGCACAATAGAGTTACATCTTTCCCACTGATTAGCCAAAACATCACTAGAAGCATAAGAGGCCTTAGTACAAGTGCCATCAATAAATCCAGTTTTATTTCTAGTATTAATAGCAAGTTTCATAGCAGTGGACCAAACTCTATAGTTATCAGTGCCAGTAAGTTTCACAGAAATGATAGAACTAGAACTAACATCATTAGCATGCAAGTATAGAGGACTACTCAAATCAAGACTGCTGATGAGAGTCTCATTACTACCACTAGGAGCCATGAAGAATAAATAAGCAACAGATAATCAAGAAACAAACATAAAACAACCAAGCAAGAAAGAAACAGCACAGAACTCACACCCAAGAGTTACAAAGCCCAGCCTAGAGGACTGGGTGTGGCCAGAGCAGGTATTCACACCTCTCAGGGAGGCAGATCAAGATGTTAGCCACACCGTTTGCACCCTCTAAACTGAAACCAAGTAATCTTAAAGAAAAAAGAATAATCTTACAGTGCTGTATGGTAAAGAGAGCGGAACAGAATCACAATACTCTTAATTCACTTAGTTAAGAGATATTGTGAAAGAATCAGGTCCCAATTATCAGCAGAAACCACCAGAACCAAGAATCCCCAAATCTGAAAAATTAGGGTTTCTTGAGATCAACCCTAATTCACCAGATCTAGCCACCAGTGACAATTAATCCAACAAGAAGCGTCGAATTAACCACGAATCAACCAGATCTCACTCCAATTAAGGAAACCCCCAAAAATCAGATGAAACCCTAGAAACCCAAATCACCAGCTTGCACGATAATCAAGAGCCGTAGCTCTGATACCATGTAAAAATATAATAAGAACACAAGATAGAATCCAACCAACCACCCCTTGATTCAAAGTAAAGAGTTATATGTTCAATACAAGAAGAAACCAGAATAAGTATGTGAACAATCACATACAATACAGATAAAAGAGATGAGATCAATAATGAATAGAACTCATCAATACAATAAGATTTATTATGCAAAAAGTTTTTAGAGCCGTTTTAGAGCCGTTGGAGAAGAGGCAGAGATGAGATAAGATAAGCCCTAGCAGAGGAGGAGACTATATAGACAGCATCTTTGCTCTTGACCACCTTAGGCCCCTGCACAAAGCAATACATGACAAACATGGAAAGACAAACAAGTTAGAGTTAGAAAGGTTCTGTAAAAGACAGAACCAGCCCCTGAACATTATGAAGGAAAGGTTTGACCAACACATTCAACATATACACATACTTTTGAGTATATCATTAAAAAAGGTTCATTATCATAATCTTGTATCTCATTTTATCTTGTCATGCTACTTATGGTTGAAAAACAAACATTCCACTATTAAGTGATCACTAATTATTATATTCTAAATCAAGACATGTCAAACCACATCAACAAAATAGCATAAGATTGGGTGTGATAGTTGCCCTCACTACGTGTAGGGGTCTTTACCATTGGTGAAGGTGATTACCGATGGTTCCTGACCACTAGTGAAAGACAGACAAAAAAAGCAAATTGATGGTGGTGACCACCGATTAAAATGAAGGTGTGATGGTGTGTTTGTTTTATGGGGAATCTTACCTGCTTTACAAAGCATGTAAGTTAGCTGCTTTCCCTCACTACGCGTAGGGGTCTTGACCATTGGTGAAGGTGATTACCGATGGTTCCTGACCACTAGTGAAAGACAGACAAAAAAAGCAAATTGATGGTGGTGACCACCGATTAAAATGAAGGTGTGATGGTGCGTTTGTTTTATGGGGAAATCTTACCTGCTTTACAAAGCAGGTAAGTTAGCTGCTTTCCTTTGAAAAAAAATTAAAATATTTACATTTAAGCCCCTGCACTTTCATGGTTCTCTTTGTTTAATCCCTGGTCCCCTCTTTATTTTCAAAGGAAAAAGCAGGTAAGATTTCACACATGTGTTTAAGTGTGAATAGGTAAACATTTAGGAAGATTTTGACTATTACATAGGTAAGATTGGGTAGTGGGGACGAAAATCACCTCCGCCAACTTATATGTCTCATTACCTTTTCACTCTACCACCAACATCATCACCAACATGGTGTAAATAAACAAGCAACATCACCGCCCAAATATACCCCATTTATACACAAGATACCCAACAAAAACTAAAGTCACGCACCCACGACAACTTTCACAAGTCGGTCGGTCTATCGATCGACCTCTCCTATTTTCTAGCCAAGCACATGTGGGTGACCTATGTGTTACCCCAGTCTAACACTGGTAAAACGATGTGATAATATGATGTTAACGTGAAGGTGGAGGTGGTGGTAATCACTAGCATTATATCTAGCTTGATATAATGATCCTCCTTTTTATGGTAAATACGGAACATAATTTCATCCTTGCTTAGGAGTTTTTCTTCCAGGGTATCGTAAGAATTTTTAAGTAATTATGGAGATCAGAACATATAAAAAAAGAAATCCATAAAACAATATAAAACATGTTAGATAAGTAACGCGGTGTTTGTTTTTTCAAGCGTTTTATAACTTATTTGTAATATCATTGCCGTACGAGAAGGTTTAGATATATGAGAAAAGTTCAATACGAAACAACATTTATCTAAAGAACAAATAACAAGATCTCAACCATCCATTCTTCTTCCATCCAATGGTTTGGATTAAAATGAACAAATATACTGAGGGGCATTTTAGTCATTCAATACTTTCTACCTAACCCCTTAAACACACACTGTACACACACATTCACACTAGTCTCTCTCATCTCTCTCTCAAATCCCCAAACACGTCGCCGTCGATGGACAGGATCACCGGATATTGTTTTCGAGATAAGCTAGAGCTTTTCCGGCGAAACATCCCGTCGCCGTCGATAGAGAGGACGCAGATTTTGCCGCGTTGATCCTTGACCGAGCGAACAGCGTCATTTTCAGGTGAGATGTGATGTTTGACCGAGTGAACGTCGTCGTCATTGTTTTCAGGTCGTCGTTGTGGTCATCGTGGTTTTCAGTTTCTAGAATGTGGAGTTGGTTTTATTTGTTGGAAGCATGAAGGAGAAAGAAGCCATTGAAGAAAAAAAAACCTTTTGTGTTTTTTAGCACAACAAACGAAAAAGAAAAGGATGGAAAGGAAGAAGTACACTGCAATCACGTGGGTGGGTGACAAATACAACTTTTTTTTTTAATATTTTACTATTTTAGCTTATTTTTATTTGTACAAGTCCTTCTAGTTTTTTTGTCACCGATGCAAATGTACTTTTTGTTCCATGTTTGACTGTTCTTATTTTTTTTTTTCCATTTTATTGATTTATAAAGCTAATTAACTAAATACATGTTTTATAAGTTGTTATATATAAAAGTGAACTCTAAAAATAAAAATAAAAGATAAAAGTGATTTGTAATAACATTTTTTATATATAAGTTTGACTTCCTCGATAGTAATGTAATGTGAAATGATTGGATTAATGTAATTGTCACTGCAAATTCATAAAAAAAAAAAAAAAAAAAAAAAAAAAAAAAAATTCCTTGTAATTCATAACAGACATTCATGCGATTCACAATGAATCCTTGTGATTTCATACAGAATCCCATGGGATGCACCAAAGAATCCCATGGGATTCATACAGAATCCCATGGGATCACAATTACTCCATGAGATGCACCAAAAATCCATGGGATGCACCAAAGAATCCATGGGAACATACTTGAATCATTTGTGATTTATCTCTTTTACGAATCCCGTGGGATTTTTACAAATCACATGGATTTTTCTGGACGGAAATTTTGAAAAAAAAAAAAATCATCTTTACGAAATCCTTGTGGGATTCATTTATAATTTAAATCTTTACGAATCCCCTGAAAAGAGAAATTTAATTTAATCCAAAAATATAATCAAACTGGACTGCGAAATAAGAAAAAAAATCGTCTTTTTACGAATCCCATGGGATTTTTTACGAATCCTGTGGGATTTTTCTGGACGGAATTTTGAAAAAAAAAAGTTCGTCGAAAGTATATAACAATGCATATCTATAGAAAGATAATTTTTTTCTCGTCGCGATGGTTTATTTTTCGTAGCTTGAAGATTTACCGTTTGCAAGATATGTTGTTTTTAAAAAAAAGGTGGAAATTGGGTTTTTATATTAAATGAGCTAAAATGCCAATTTTGACCTCCCTTTGTTATTTTTTTATTTGATCTTTGCCATTAGATGAAAGGTGGATAGATGGTTGAGATTGGCTTATTTGTTTTTTAAATGATACTTGTTTTGCATAGATCTCACCTCTTAGATATATAAAGTCACAATATGTTTGAGATGAGGTGAATATAAATTGTTGAATAGGTGGATCTAAAATTGTTGAAGTTATCAAACTTTTTATTTATTTATTTTTGATTATTGAAAAGGAGAAAAATGTTTTTTTCCTTCTTATTTATGTCTGAAAGAAAACAAAAGTTGCTTTTGAAATGTCTTCGTGCCCGCAAATATGTGAGGTAAAAATAAATATCTATTTTTGAAACATTTACACACCATGAAGAGATCAAAGTAAAACAAAAAAAAAAAAAAAAAAAGGTTTGTTCTTAAAACGTCTACACGCATGAAAAATAAAGTTAAAGAAAATTGCAAATCGTAACATATAATTGACCTAAAAAGCAACAAAACTCTAATTCAAAAAATCAAACACAACCAAAATGTCACATAAAATGCATCCATATTTTCTATGGGTTAACATCCATCATTTCAATAATTTTATTTT
Source organism: Artemisia annua (assembly GCA_014162995.1). NCBI lineage: Eukaryota > Viridiplantae > Streptophyta > Magnoliopsida > Asterales > Asteraceae > Artemisia > Artemisia annua. The sequence goes on along the minus strand of LBNU01022128.1, from coordinate 14,872 downwards.
TAATCATTTCATATGTTACCGTCTCACAGTGCCGTAGCTAAGCTAACGGAGGTCCTGTGCAAAACCGTGTATATGATAACTAAATATGACAATTAGAAATATATTGTAACAATTATCTTGATATTTATGATTTTTTCATCACTGTCACCTACTTGAAGTTAAGCTTAACAAATATTTAGAACAAAATTTCATATATCGTCAACATTTTGATGTTGAAAATGAATTTTGAGACAACATCTATATAAAGAAGTATATATTTTGAGGCCTATAAAAATTTGAGGCCCTGTGCGATAGCACACCTCGCACACCCTTGAATACGACACTACCGTCTCAACACCTATGTGTACCGGAGCAACTCCAATGTACGAACCCTTTCTCAACCATTAACACATTCACAACCTATTAACTCAAATGCTAAAAAACCTATTATCAACATATTAACATTTACTCACCAACATATTATTAATTTTCTCAACCCATTGTTTCAAATTATGGTCGTTAAGATCCCAATTCTGCTCCTATGATTTTACGATTTTACGCTACTACAAAGTAAAAATGACCACAATCCAAAAATGACCACAATCCTACGTAGGATCTTTACGAGATAAGATCTTAATAGGATCCTGGTCTTTACCATATGATCTTAAAATTTTGATCGATCCGATCTTAATTTTCTCAAATCACAAGTTAAAAAATTACAAATTTATGTATTAAGTTTTATAGAATATAAAAAACAAGAGGCTGATTGTATTAAACATTTCATAATCATAACTTTGACATGCATATTCATGATACATGATATATAATGATATGTAGATTTGCATAATTTTATAATGTTTATTAAGTAAATGATAGGAATATAGTAGGACCTTAACATCCTAATCCAATTTTATGATTACGATCTTGTAAAGATGAAAATGATTCTGTAGAATTCTGATCTTAAAAACATTTTCAATGCATTAAACAACACATAAGTTGCTAAATATAAACGACATTCCAAGAAGCATGACTTGCCATTCCCTGCTTTGCAAAAAAAGTTTCTAAACAATATGTATGACTTTAAGATTAATACAGTAAAAAGATAGAAACTTTAATAAAACATGTTCCACACACACACAATATCTGTCACAACTTTATGACCAAATCTCATGCGTTCCTCGTAGTCATTCAAGCAGAAGAACAAAAGCAACCGTCCAACACGCAAAACCAAACACAAAAAGACACTTTGATCCCCTTTAATTAACCGGATCCCATTTCCACGTAACCCTTAAACACTCTCACTACCAAGCGCGTGTATCACACTCTCCGCATCTTGTTCAATCATCTTCCCATCACCTTGACCACACCCCCCATCCATTTTCACACAACCAAAAAACACACACACTACACAGTGAATGATGGCAGACGTAGGACAAGGAGCGAGTGAAGTGTACGCGCCTCCGATACAAGTATGGCAGACACTGCTGAACTGGTTGACTTTTATATGTGAGATCTTCGTTCAGATGGTACGAGGAACAGTACCTTCGTTTATAGTAAACTATAATTCTACGACGTCGTCGTTTAGGCCCTTGTCTGTAGTTGAAACGTCGCATGATCATGAGAAAACATTTGGGTTAGGTTCTGTTTGTATTACGTCTGACGTGGCAGCTGATCATGGTAGTTATGATGGTTTGGAAAAACTAACGGTATGTTTTACTTTTTAAAGGAAAGTTAGTTATGACTTATGATATATAGTTTGGTTATTTGTTACTGTTTGATTGGATTGATAATATTAGCATTGAATATTATGGTGTTTGTATGAATAAACTGACAAGTTTTTTCATGTTATGGTTTACCCGAGGAGGGTCGGACCCAGGACTAAGATTCATCAGGTGCATATTATGAAAAATACCGAAAATCGTAATCCAAAACTTATGGACGAAGTTCGTTTTTAAAAAATCGGTATATTTGATATAATTTTACACTATGCAAGAAAAATCCATGGGGTTGTGCACCCCCGGGAACCCCCTTGGGTCCGTCCCTGGTCCTCCAAGAGGTTAGGTTTGAATATCACTAGGTACATCTGAGTTAGACTCGCCCTCTCTGAGTAACTAAGTAACTAGAACATGAAAAATTGAAAACCTTATATGTTTTCCTTATTTGAATGAATATATAGCAGGTGAAATGATTTAGGTAGCTTATATGGTATGGTTTTGTACTAACTGATAACTAGAATTAACCGTAACAAGTGAGGAAAATACAAAATATAGAAAACTTAAGTGTGAGTTTTTAAGGAAAGGGCATACCAATAAAAGGTTTGCTCTTTTCTTCTTCCATTGCCATCTTTGTTGCCTTTGCCTATATAATTTTTGTTTAGCAAATAGGTTGCGTATAGTATGTGCGTAGCTTTATATATCTCTATGGCTCTATACTTGATTCGATAGTATGTACTATATTTGTTATTTATTTTTCAAAGAATGCGCGCTTTCGTGATATATACATAATATTAATGAGAATGTTAAATGTCATGCTACCTTAAGATTGTGGAGAAAACAAAGGAGAGAGATTTGTCTCTTGGGGCTTGGGCTATGCCAATTAATTCAAGACAGGGTCTTTATAAATGCAAACTAATGTAGCCTAAATGCTGCATTAAGGAAATTATAAGAAAGAAATAGGTTATGATAGGAGGGAAGAGATCTAGTGAGAAGAGAAAATCAAATGAGAAGAATGAGAAATATTCCTGACCACACATTTCAAATAAGGAAAAAAGAATAAAGTGGAGATGCATCTACTTTTGTAGGTGCATCTAAAATGTGTGGTTGTGGTTTCTTCTCATCCTTCTCATTTTAGTTTTATTTCTTATTTGATCATTACTCTATGATAGAAAGGGAAATTCTTTTGTCAAAACTTTGAAAAATCGTGTAACTTGTTACACAAACATGATAACAGATAAATTAAACAAGAGAAGCTAGGTGTCAACAGTTTAAGCTTTCTCCATTAGGATAAATGATGCTTGAGGCGTGTTTCAAATGTAAAACCATGTGGCGAGGCTAAGAAAGACTGTAAATTCATCGAGGCTTGATTGACTGATGACATTAAAATACAGCTTACTAACTGAAATTTTAATAGCAATGGACTTATTCATTCGGGTGTAGTCATGTGCATGAGTATATGCAGTTCAGATTACCTGTTTTATCATGAATATATGATCAGTACTTGAGATAATGTTCATACTGGAATGACTATAGCTATGTTGGTAGAGATTTGATTAGTGCTTATTCCTTTATAATGGGTACAACGGCACAGAAATGATCAGCTACGTGTCTTACCTTTATAGTTGTCCAATCCTCATATATTTTTATTTTCTGTGTCACGAATATTGTCAAGCTTTGATGATCACCTCATGAATGCTAAGTGGTATCACCTCACTTTGATAAAGCACGTAATGGCTTGCCAGAGGTACCTTCTTGTAATGAACAGATTGCAGTTATAAGTGTTCCGTGTAGTTAAAATAATTTAACCATCACCAAGGTGGCTTAGTGGCCAAGCTTCCTGATGTCCTCACAAGAGGCCTCGGGTTAGAACCTCCCTGGGTAAACATCTTGGTGGTGGCCAGGGGAAAGGTTCGGATACGGTCACTGGGATACCCCTGCTAGGCCATGTACATCTGAGTTAAATGCTCACCTTCCCTTGGTAACCTAAGCATGGAAAACCTCATCCGTTTACATAAAGGTTTATTTTTGTCGCGGATAATATAGTTCAATAAACACTAATTATATAGTTCAATACACATGTATGGTAAAAAGTAATAACTTGCTAGTGAAACAAATGTAGCTCAGATTTTTTGATGTCTCTCCCCATGATCTCGTTTTAGTTATCTTTTCTTGTGACATCCTTAAGATCACATGTTGTTCTGCGTTATCCATGGATGCCTCTTGGTGCTTCTTGAGAATGATACATACATTTCTGTCTGCAGGTGGTTCTTGACTTGGATGAAACTTTGGTATGTGCCTATGAGACATCTAGTTTGCCTGACAGTGTTCGTAAACAAGCTACAGATGCTGGATTGACATGGTTTGAGCTAGAATGCGTATCTTCTGACAGGGTTCGAACCATTAGCTTCATAAATAGGTTTTAATCTTTATAATTTGTGTAATTATATAATTTAACATAATATCTGAATTTTGGATTTTAAGGAATCTGATGGAAAACCCAAGATCAGCTATGTAACGGTCTTTGAACGTCCTGGATTGCATGAGTTTCTTGCCCAACTTAGCAAATTTGCTGATCTTGTGCTATTTACTGCAGGCCTTGAAGGTTGCTTACCGCTATGATTTTGTCTTGTATATCTCCTATTGAAGTTGATCAATCTTTTAAGTTGTTGTTATTACACTAATGCAGGATATGCGAGACCACTTGTTGACAGAATAGATGCTGAAAACAGGTTTAGCCGTAGATTGTATCGGCCTTCAACAATTTCCACGTACGCAGTTTTCTGTTTACATCTTATTTATGTTCTTTATCAACTGTTGAAAATTAAATATATTTATTATTTGTTACACAGGGAATATCGGGAACACGTGAAGGACCTTTCCTTTGTATCAACAGATTTTTGTAGAATGGTCATTGTTGACAATAATCCATTTAGTTTCTTATTGCAACCAGTCAATGGAATCCCTTGCATACCTTTTTCTGCTAGTCAACCACGCGACGACCAGGTATATTATCCCCATATAATATCAAACTTATATACAAACCCCCATTTTGTGCTCATATAATCGCAAAGATACTTATTATATGAATATTGCAACCAGCTTCTTGAGGTCCTTCTTCCACTTTTGAAGCAACTTTCTGAGCAGAGGGACGTTAGGCCCGTCCTATACGAAAGATTCCACATGCCGGAATGGTTCGCAAAACATGGGATTCCTGCTTCTCGCTGAGTAAAACTTGAGAAAACAATTGAAGCTTAGTTCTCTTTGGAGGAGGTACCTCAGATAGGTAATACGACGGCATAATTTACTCAAGCACTGCATTTTGTATAGCTATTATATGGTCTTGTATACAGGAGGAGAGATTCGTTCAGAGATTACTATATAGTTATTGTTCCTAGCAACAAATCTTCAAATTTGTATTGTTGTTGTAAGCCAGTATATAGTTTGCAAGGTCATGGTCCTTGTATGGGGTGGTTTATTTATAATTCAAAGTTCTGTAAACATGTTGTAGATCAATAAATCACTTTAAGTTAATCCATTTACTTTCTATTCAAAAACTTAACACGGCTGTCTTAATATCGATCTTAACATCTCGGTTCAAACTTCAAATCTGCTGTTTCATTCTGCGGATCGTAATGAGTCAGGAGAGTGAGGTAACGGGTCAGAATGGTTTTGGCCAAAATGGTTAACTTTTACTACTCAAACAGGACAAGCTCAAAATGACCTATTTAGCTGCAAATTTCTCACAAGACCTTTGCAAACTACAAGTTCAGATATAAACAATTTTGATGACTATAATACTTGTATTTTATATTTTCTGTATTGTAGGTTATCTATTTTCCTAAAACATAAAGTGACAAAAACAAACTTTAGCAGGTAGGTGTTTGTTTAATCAAAGTTAGGATGACAATGAAGTATTGTGAAACCTAAAAGCAGGACATCACAGTGGACTCAGATTCTCTTGTATAGGTTCTACCTAGTACCTTCTAACATACCAAACCAAAAAGTCCTAATGCTAATGCTGGACTATAACACTTTATATGTTACATAAATAGTGGGACCATTTATGTTTATATGTTTCAAGCAAAACGTATTTTACAATCCAATTATACACCTAATCTTTCCAACACCATAATCATCCTCATTGTGCTTTCACAAAGAATTCTTTTTCAAGATTGTCGGGTCCTAAACTCGTAAACAAACCAACCATCTACCAGTTTCGACATGCTTACAATTCTGTTTGTTAACTAACATATGTTTGGTAACCAATATAATAACCCGCAGTTTTGTTGGCATCTACATCTTATATCACTATCTTTGTGGTCATCTTAGAAGTTTAAAGCTTAAAGTTTCTGTTACAGTTTTATGTATTGGTTAATAAGCTATATATGTATTCATTGCATGTTTGAGAAAAAGTATAGTGGTTGACATGATGAGATATTTTAAGATAAACTTGTATAGATATTTAAAAAAAAAAAGGGTCTAATATTGATACAGATGTGCCCAAAAATTTAGGCATTTCATGTGCAAGGGTAATGATTGTAAGAAAAGAGAAAAGTGTATGTATGGAACATGCTTTGTCTTGCATTTTGTCTTGCAATGCTTATAGCATTCTTTTTGTATTAGTCTGACTTCATTATTTGTGTTTATTTTATAAACTTTGTAAATGAACACTCAGCTTATGGGCTTTGAGTTCTAAGTATAATATATTATTCCTTGCGTAACATGTAAAAGTAATAATCAAAGTTATGATAGTCAAAATTTACAAAATGTGATTTTAAAAAAGAAAATACTGTAATCATTTGGGCCACCCAATTAATACTTATATGAAATAAAATCAGTTTTTAAATCGATTGAAATGCTTGTACATTTATCTGGCGACACCACTGGAAAAAGGTTGTCCCAAAAAATACGGTCGTTTCATGAATTTCTGTAACCCCGTGCCATTACCACAAAAGTCCCTTAAACACACACAAACAACACATATATGAGTAGTGCATGAACTAATTAAACTCAAGCTACATAGTGTGTATATACATAATGTTAACAGTGTTTTATGATAAGAACATAGGTATAAATTAGTAAATAAGTATCAATGTTATTAGTTGTACTCTCTTAGGTAAATCCCTTGATTTGTGGAGTTTACCCGAAATAACTCTTGTAACCTCCTATTTATGTATCTCATGCTTGTCTGTAATCATCAAGCAATAATAATCATCATTCATATTACACAAACATTCTCTTATCTTTCACAAATCGTTCCTTCAATCGCCAAACAAATAACGATCCCTACACAAATCATCCCTTTCCTTTGCCGTTCAAATCACTCCTTTTAATCACATTTGTTTTGTGTTGGTGATTTGTGCTAAGGTCACAAATCCACACGATTGTTAATCATGTTTGTTTTGTGTTGGTGATTTGTGCTAAGGTCACAAATCCACACGATTGTCGTGGTTATGGATTGGGTTTCATGGTGTGAAGGTGGTGTTTGGGAATTTGGTTTGGTGATCGGTAATGCTTAAAAAAAAAATAAATAAAAATGGTGGATCTTTATGTTTTTCTACGGAAAAACACGCCCCGTTTGTTCGGAAGGTTCTTTGGGGGTTGAAGTTTTAGAACCAACTTTCGGTTTATTATTTCTTTGTTTTACTTTCTTGTTTTTAATCTCCAGTCCGAGCTTTCACGATTTCGCCGCTCGAACTGCGGGGGAGTGTTAACAGTGTTTTATGATAAGAACATAGGTATAAATTAGTAGATAAGTATCAATGTTATTAGTTGTACTCTCTTAGGTAAATCCCTTGATTTGTGGGGTTTACCCGAAGTAACTCTTGTAACCTCCTATTTATGTATCTCATGCTTGTCTGTAATCATCAAGCAATAATAATCATCATTCATATTACACAAACATTCTCTTATCTTTCACATAATAGAAGTGCAGGAAATTTTGTAGCACTCATCAAGCAGTGACCTTGTGCAATGACACCCCTTGCACTCTCTTATGGCACTGCCAAAAAAATGAATACGAATAAGTAGGGGTGAGTATGGGGCGGGGTGGGGCGGTTTTATGGTAAAACCAAAAACCGAACCGTATATTTTGTTTTTTGAAAACTACAAACCATTTGGTTTCGGTTTTTCGGTTTCGGTTTTTGACATTAAATCTGTTCGGTTTCGGTTTTTGCTCGGTTTTTTCTTACTTGAAAACAAGCAAGTTTTAATCTTATATAAAGTTTACGATTCCAAGATTCAAGCAAAAATATTTAAACAAATATCAACAATCACATATTATCCGGCGTTTAAAGCTTCAAAAAAACGTACAAAACAACCAAACATTTTATAAAATATAAAATGCTGGTCTTTGCGGCTTTACACTTTTCATTCGCAAAAACATTCAAAGAACATTATTGTTCGAAAACAAAGATGTAATATTTATAAATATAACAAATTTGAATGTATAGATAATAAAAAAAAAAACTATTTTTTTAATAGATAAAAATGTATACTCAAATCTTTAAAATTAAATTGCAAATTTCTTAGGGCAAACTATAAAAAATAATATTATACTTGTCACCGTTTCATCTTCTGGGTAGCAAACAAAAAAATTTCATTTTCAGGGCAATAAACTTGTCTTTTTTTTTTTTTTTTTTTTTT
>LBNU01022127.1:209187-220868 GCA_014162995.1 Artemisia annua | reverse complement strand
TGTAATACCCTAGGCAAATCCCACATTGGTCGTGACTTGGAGTGATGTTGGGACATATGTTAACATTCGCCTTATGTGACAACAACGCGTTTTGTGGTCTAACGGTTAATCGCCCATACGATTAAGCGTGCTCATTTGAGAGTAGTACTGGCTTGGGTGACCTGACGGGAAGTCTTCACATGAGGGCCACAAAAGCAAAGCCGTGAGCCTTCGGGCAAAGCGGACAATATTGTGGTCTATAAGGTGGGGTGTTACAATACGAAGCGGTTGCTTCACATTTTCACTTGACTTAAGATGTAGTCTGTGGGTGTAGCCGAGTTTTTGTTTCTCAGGCCAGTGTTGAATACCGAGAAGAGCTTCCTTGTTGTAGGTGACAATTGATTTGCTGAAAATTGGTGCAGTCTCTTCAATGTCAGGTAGTTCGTATCTGGCTGCTGGAACGGAAATCGTCAGTGAAGATGCATATCGTTCCTTGGAAGTCTTGTGAGCGTGTTGAAGGTATCTGAGATCGTTGTTAAAGAAGTGTCGGTACGGAATCTTAGGTTTCTCAGGAAAGCCTAGAAGAGGCAATGGTTTTGTCCAGTCAGTGAAGTAGGGAGTCTTGTCTTTCTTCTCCGTGTCGATGTTGGATTCAGGGCTGAGCCAGTCGAACGTGCCAGATATTGCGCAGGCATTGTTCTCCATGTGGTATTCAAGTTCAACTTTATTCCCTGATCTCTTCTTCAGAAAGTCCATAGCTTCACGGTTGATCCTTTTCAGTTCAGCTTTGGTCAACCTTTCAACTTGAAGTCCCGTCATGATACTTTGAGTCATCTGCAAAGTATTTCCAGGAAGTGGTTCTTCGGCTTCAAGTGGTGGTTGTGCTTTGATCATCTCGGTCAACCAATCAGATTTGGGAGCTTCTTCCACATCTAACCATGAGAACGAAGTAGACTTCTTCTTCTTTTTCTTTGACTTTGTAGACTTCTTTTTCTCCTTGGTTTTTGTTGTAGATGATGGAGGAATTTGTGATTCGGGAGTAGGTGATACGGGTTCTTCCTGAGTGTCAGTTGGTAGAAGCATGAATGGTTCTTCTGACTGAGTTGGACCGGAGCCAGATGCTGGTGCATGTTGCTTGGTAGGTGGAGCCTTGGAAGTCTTACGTGGTTGTTGAGAAGATGATGGTCCTTTAGATGTCTTTGACCTCTTACTTTTGGGATCAGAGTCAGGATCATCATCCTTCCTAGGTCTTTTGTGTTTCCCAGCAGCTTCCTTGCATGATTCTTTCGAGGCAATTGTTTGGAGTACCTCAAACATTGTTGATTCTTCAGGAGTCTTTTCTTCCTTATTTCTGAGTTTAGCAGCTAACAGGGCTTGTAGTTGTTCGGTTGAAAGTTCAGTTGGTGCTGGAGGAGCCCTGTCGGTGCGGAGGTAGAAAGGTGTAGACTTAAGCATGCGTTCGATACTATGCTTGATCCTGGTATTCAACTCTGAACGAATTGGCTCAAGAAGTTCTGACACTGTTGGTTGAGCAATTGCAACAACTTTATCGGTAAGGTATTCGGCAGTGTATTCCTTGATCATTCTGCTCATATCTGCTTGAAGTAGCTTTTCAACCAATCCCGTAGAGTCTTGGAGATCCTTGACTTGAGTAGTCAAAGTTTTGACCTGTTTTGAGAGTTTTTGAACTTGGTCTTTAAGGTCTCCAGCTTGAGGTTGTGTCTCCTTCTTCTTTTGCCTTGCCATAGCAACAGCTAGTCTGATCCTTTGCTATGCTGTCAAGGATGATTTACTTCCCTTCTTCTTCTTGATCAATTTGCCTTTCGATGTTTTCTTTGGTGGTGGTGGAGATGAGTGGTGTGATGATGATGTTGAAGATGATTCGTGTTCAGGTTCGGATGGAGGAGGATAAGGATCCCTTGGAGGTGTACCTTTAGGAATTGGAGGATCCTTTGGAGATGAATGAGGTGGTGTGTTGATGAGTTGATCGGTGTCAAAGAATTCTTCGTCTTGTACATCGCTAACCAATCTTTCAGACTCCTCACTTGCTTTCTTTTTCAGTTCCTCTTCCCTTTGAACCTGATCAAGGAACTCAGGTGTGATGAACTCAGAAGGCTCATTCTCCTGTTATAAGTCTGCAACATCTTCTTCTGTGGCTTCCTTCATTATGACATTCCCTTCTGGATCTTGTTGTTCTGTTTCAATCTGAGTCAGAGTTGTGGAAGGAGGAGCTAACGTGCTGCTTGACCCACCTTCTTGTGCCTCTAGGTTGAGCGGTCGTTGATGAGGCTGTGGATGTTGGAGATTGAGGAGTGCAGCTTCTCTTAGTTCTTTCAAATGCTGCTTCTCTTCTGCTCTAGGATCGACAATAACGCTTTTCAGTTTGCGTTTGTCGACTAGTGGTTCATCAACTGGTTCATTTGCTTCTTCTTCATCATGAAAATCACCACTGGGTTCATTGATGGTGATCCCTGTACCTTTCTTTTGTTCCTTGTGAAGAGTTTCCTTGCTTATTTGTTTTGCCAGTTCCAGTCCAGGAAACTCTTCTTCATCATCACCTGCTTTAGTTCTTCGTTCGAAGTCTTCCTCATCATCTGACTCAGACCCGAACTCAGATTCTGTTTCCGAAGATGAAGATGGTGGTTCATCTTGAATGATTTTCTTTGGTGTGACTTTCCTTCTTTGTCTGGTGGGTGGTTTTGGTGTAGACTTGGATTGTTGTGAGGTTGTGGTACTGCTTGTGCTTCCCGTCTTTCCACCTCTTCTGCTACGGGTTTGAACTATAGAAGCTGGTTCTTCTTCTTCTACACCGGTGTATCCGACTCTCCCAGCTTGAAAGGCTTTATCATAGATCTTGAAGTTTTGAGTCTTTCTGATCTCTTCATCCAGAAAGTAGTCCGGAATTCTCATTCCTTTCGTCCTTGTAACAAACTTGATGGTTTTTACGAAGGAGATCCTGTAGTCTTGGTTGTAGATGTCTTTGGGTTCTGTGGGATCATGCATTCTCTTGATGTAGTCAGGTGTTTTCGCACAGAAGTGTTCGATGAGCATCTTTGTGAACCTGACGAACGGAATCACGCTCCTTTCACGATCGGTTTGAATGTGATGGATCATGTCGCTCATTATGGAGCTTGCGAAGTTGATCGGTTTCATGCTCATAATTCCCCAAAATACTTGCAGGTGCTCCAATCGTGGATGTTCGTGACCACTCTTCCTGCCGGCGATAGATCTAACAATCAGCATGTAGAACGTTCTCCATGGTTGAGGTAGATATTTAACGTTGAATCTTGACAGACGGATGAGAGGTAGTTCATCTTGAACATCGTATCCTAGATCAATGAGATAATCCAGGAATTCAAGTTCGGTTAGCATGGGATGAAACTCTTTAGGTGTAGGTAACATGAGAACGGTTAGAAGAACATCCAGGTCTACGGTGTATTCCTGACGATCCAGCTTGATAGTGAAAGATTCATCGTCCAAGTTAGCCCGAGCAGTGTACCAGAATTGATGAATGTAGAAGATGGTACTGATGTAGACTTAGTAAGCATTGGTTTGCAAGGATGAGCTAGTAGTATGTCCTTAAAAATCTTGCACGTATCTTCGGGAATGCTAAGTCTGTTGAAGTCAATACGTGGATTGTTTTGGTCTATGATTACGTTGTAGTTTGCAGGGACAACTTCACCAAGTGTGAGTAATGGTAGAGTTTGTTCTGGAACAGATTCATTGTGTTCAGCCATTGTGTTCTGTAAATGTAATGTCATGAAATCAAACATCCAAATTCGTTAGTCATTAGTCCTTGTTCATGTTTGATATGCAAAGACGTACAAGTTATATGTTGCATTTATGGTCCAGTTAATTAATATGTGATAAGTGACAGTATTAGCAATTAACATGTATACTAGTAATGAGTCATGTAAAGCACAAACGTCTAATAAATACATGTGCATCAATACTACACAACCACAAGTTAATAAACCTTATTACAACACAAACATCACACACATTCATGAGGATTCATTCATAATACATGTTTTCGAAAAGTTACAATACATGTGAATTCTCAAAAATATGTTAAGTATGATCTCGAAAATATGACAATCAATGTTCTCGATAACTATTACTTAGGAAGTTCTCGATAACTTTTGTACAAGTATGATCTCGATAATTTCTATAAGAAAGATCTCGAAAACTTGATGAACAAATGTTCTCGATAACTCTGAGCAAAGGTTCTCGATAACACAGTCTCAAATGTTCTCGAAAATTTTGAAAGATCTCGAAACATTATGATCTCAAAAATCTTGGGATCTCGATAATTTTGTTGAGAGATCTTGATAATTTTTAAAGAGTTCTCGATAACAATTGTTAAGGAGAGATCTCGAAAAATTATCAAGAGATCTCGATAAAATTATCAAGAAAAGATCTCGATAAATAAAAAATTTCTCGAAAAATTCTTATGCAAGAATTTTCAAAATCTTTGAAGACCTACGTTTTCTTAGAAAAGATTGATTCCTTGAATGATACCTGATGAATAGAGTATGAAATTAACAGTTAGAACCACATCAAGGCACATACAAAAGATCTCGAAAATAGTATATCACCCTAAATTATCTAGAACATAATTTACGAGCATCCATGTTGTAAAACTTATGAAATACGTCAATTAACACTTATAAGAACACAATTAGACCTATTAATTAGACTCTAGAACACAAATATGAAAACGTCCAAAATCAAACATAAACTCTAACTTTCGAATTCCTTCGTATGAGATAATTAGAGCGATTAACGATCATAAACATGTTACAAACTCACTAACAAACATATCCCACCATAGAATTAAACAAAACAACTCTTAAACACTAAACCTAATTCATACGTAAACCCTAACTTTCGAAATCCATTCAAACGTGTTTGTTGTAGTGATTAAACATTTCAGGCATGTTTAGAAGCCATATAAGAACAAAAGCCCTATGATTACATAACCACAAAACACATAAATCACAAACATTCAAAATTTACGAAACCCTAGATCTAGAAAGAGAAATTGCGAGAAATCTAGCCATAGAAAAGATAATTCATTGAAAACCTCTTGTTAAAATAGGCCAAAGATTATGAATCAACTTACGGTTTGAAGATTTAGAACACGGATTTGCGAATTGAATTAGAGCCGTTTGATATAAAGTGGTGTGTTTGTTTTTTTATTTTTGGATATTATGAAAAACGGGGGGTGTTTGTTTTGGTTATGTTATGAAAAATGTTTGAGATTTTGGCAACATTAGTCCCTGGCCTACGTAATTACCATTTAAAAGTCCAAATCATTAATATTTAACGGTTTAATGCAACGACCGTTAATGGCAAAGACATACTAGGCTAAAAAGGAAATGAGAAAAGTAAGAAAATGATACGAGGGATAACCTGTGACGTTCCACCATTATACAAGATAACATCATAACTTTTTGAAATATGCAAGTACACGTGTTTGAACAAGATTTTTGAATTTTTCTCCCCCTCAACACTTGGTATGAAAATTGAGAAATATTTGATAAACCGAAGTGTTGATGAAGGTAGTGTACATGCATTCGAAAAATGAGAGAAAAAAATAGATTAAAAAATGTAAAATCTTTTTGGTATTTTTGAAGAGTTTTTGATTTTGTCTTTTTGTTTTTGATAAATATTTACAAAAATGGTTTTGGTATTTGACTCAGTTAATTGTTTTCAAGAAAAGAGTTTAGATCATCTGGAGTCAAACACCGCATACCAATCCGGTGAACTAGCTCAGTAAACCTTCCCGGTGGTAATGGTTTGTGAACAAGTCTACCAGTTGGTATTCAGTACCCACAAAATATAACTCTATTGTACCCTTTTCAACATGCTCCTTGATGAAGTGATAACGGAGATCAATGTGCTTAGATTTAGAATGTAGAACCGTGTTGCAGGAGATCGCTAACGCACTTTTCGAGTCACGGTACATCGGAATATTGTTGAATAAGTAACCGTAGTCCATTAGTTGTGTACGCATCCAAATGACTTGTGCACAGCAGGCAGACATGGCAACATATTCAGCTTCTGTTGACGAAAGTGAAGTGCAATCCTGCTTCTTTGATTGCCAAGACACAAGTTTATCTCCAAGAAACTGTAAACCACCAGAAGTACTTTTGTGTGTATCCATACACCCTGCATGATCAGCGTCTGAAAAAGCTATTAGTTCAAAACCGGAATCCTTCGGATACCAGATCCCCAAGTGAATGGTTCCCTTTACGTATCGAAGGATTCTCTTAGCCTCATTGAGGTGACGCTCAGTAGGACTGGCCTGATAGCGAGAGCACATAAATACAGCAAATACAATATCCGGTCTACTAGCGGTGAGATACATGAGTGACCCAATAATACTTCGGTATTTTGTAGGGTCAACTGGTTTCCCATTTGGATCCGCATCTAACTTAGTTGTGTTGGCCATAGGAGTATTGTAAGTATCACAACTAGTCATTCCATGTTTCTTAATTATCTCAAGAGCGTATTTTGACTGGGAAAATTCCACGGGGTGACTGATGAACTTGTAGTCCTAAAAAGAACGTAAGTTCACCCATCATTGACATTTCAAAACTTTGTTTCATTAATCTGGCAAAAGCGTTTGAGTACTTTTTATTAGTAGAACCAAAAATAATATTATCGACATATATTTGCACAATTAAAACATCTTCCCCGTGTTTTTGGATAAAAAAGTTGGATCTAGTAAACCTTTAGTGAAAGAATTAGCAAGCAAGAAAGCAGTAAGTTTATCATACCACGCCCTGGGGGCTTGTTTGAGACCATAGAGAGCCTTCTTAAGTCGGTAGACATGATTCGGGTGCTCTGGGTCGACAAATCCCTCTGGCTGACTAACGTATACCTCCTCACGTAATTGTACGTTCAGAAATGCAGTTTTCATATCCATTTGATAAACGACCATGTTTTTGTGAGCAGCGTATTTCAAAAATATTCGAACAGCTTCAAGTCTAGCCACTGGTGTGAAAGATTCCTCAAAGTCAATTCCTTCCTCCTGAGTATATCCTTTAGCTACCAAACGTGATTTGTTACGAATAACGTTGCCTTCTGCATCCAACTTGTTTTTCCAAATCCATTTTAGCCCAATGACATAAACTCCATCCGGTCGTTCAACTAATTCCCAAACTTTAAGACGTTTGAATTGGTTGAATTCCTCTTGCATTGACTCAATCCAGTTGTCGTAAGTGAGAGCTTGTTTGATGTTTTTAGGTTCTTCATGAGAAACGGTTAGAGCATAAATGCAATGTTCGGCATCGGAGTGAAGTTTCTGTCTAGTCATAACTGGAGCTGTTGGATGACCAATAATGTTGACAATTGGATGGTCACGAGTCCAATGATGTGTTGAAGGGTGAGGGTTATGAAACTGCTGCATATTAGTTGGTTCCAAGTTGCGTGTTGACGACTCAGCAATATCTGAAAGGTTCGGAGTCGGAGCAAACGGATTGAAGAACGCATTTGGATCATAATTTGCAGGTTCGGGTACTTGTTGTTGGTTCAGATCTTCAGTTGGGTTGTCGGTGTTGGAAGCGGTTTGTTCTTCTATTGTTGGTGATTCAGTCGGGGGTGCATCGGGTGTTACTATTGTAGTTGTAGTAACCGTTGTATCAGGTACTTGAATATTATCAGGTTGAGCAGCGGAACTAGTGGATACATCTGGTGCACGTGTCTCAAATGAATCATCGAACAAAGGAGAAAACAATGTTTCCAATTCTCGACGAGTTAGTGACAACGGTTCAGCTGAAGAATCTGGAAAGTTTAGACGGTTGGTTGCGGGTCCTAAGCTGTTTTGCTCAGAAGCCATTTCTGTGAGCTCATCGAAATTAGCATGGATAGTCTCCTGAATCTCTCTAGTACGACGGTTGTAGATTCTAAAACCTTTGGAGTTTTCACAATATCCAATGAAGATACCGACGTCAGCCTTTGCCTTAAGCTTTCCAAGATCATCACGATCATTATTCGGATAACAAAGAGATCCAAATACATGAAAGTGTTGTATGTTGGGCTTTCGTTTGTGAACAATTTCATACGGTGTGACTTTGTGACGTTTATTGATCATACAACGATTTTGGGTGTAACATGCGGTAGAGACGGCTTCTGCCCAAAGATAATCTGGTAATTGAGCATTAATGAGCATCGTTCGTGCGGCTTCCACTAACGTCCTGTTGCGTCTTTCGACCACTCCATTTTGTTCGGGAGTCCGTGCAATTGATGTTTGATGTTCAATTCCAACTTTCTCAAAGTATGCACGAAGAGTTTGATTCTTGAATTCAGTTCCATTATCTGTTCTTACAATTCTTACTGTGTTGCGAAGTTGAACCTGAATTTTCGTGAGAAAGGTGATTATCATTGATGGAGCTTGATCTTTGCTTCGAAGAAAGTAGACCCAAGTCCATTTGGAGAAGTCATCGACTATCACAAGTATGTATCGTTTCCCATTAATCGTTTGTACTCGCATTGGTCCACATAAATCCATATGAAGAAGTTGAAGAACATGATCAGTGCTCGGTTCTGGTTTGGTGGTGAGGTGTGCACGTTTGCTCTTTCCTTGTTCACAAGCGGGACATAGGTGATCTTTTGCATATCGGAACCTTGGAAGACCGTCAACTAGTTTATGGCGAGCAAGATCAGTCATAGTTCGGAAGTTGAGATGTGACATGCGTTGGTGCCATAACCAGGATTTTGTCGATTCAGCCTTTGAAAGTAGACAAATGGGAGAGGAAGCAGTCATGTCGGACATTGAAATTGTATAAAGACTGTTTCCACGTGTGCCGGACATCAGATCATTTCCTTGTAGATCACGAACAAAACATGCTTTCTCCCGAAATGCAACTTCCAGATCACCATCACAAAATTGACCGACTGAAAATAGATTGTGACCGAGGCCTTCAACATAATAAACACGACTAATTTCGATATTTCCACTGACATAGTCCCTGTATCCCATAATTGCAGCGAAATGATCATTCCCGAATCTGACAGTGCCAATGAACTTTGAGACAAAGTTTCTTAACAGTTTGAGATTGCTTGTCATGTGTCGGGAGCATCCGCTATCAACAATGCAGAGAACAATTTGCACCACCTGCATCACATAAAAGAGACGACGATGGTACAATGGTAAGGGTGGAACCCAAAGAAGTTGTGGGTTCCGTTGGGTTAGAAGGACACATATTAACAATTTTAGGAATCCATTTAAAGTTATGTGTTCTTTGTAACCAACTTTGCCAATTCCAACTAGATTTAGCCTTTTTCTTAGTGAATTCACTAAGTGATGGCATGTTCCTAGGGTTATTGTTCGCAACTACTGGGTTGACTACATCATTCTTAGAAACTACACAAGGCATAAGTCCTAGCACAGATTTTGCAGCATTAGTGGGCCTAGATTTCCTGCCTGATGTACGTTTCTTAAAACGAGATAAAAGAGAATTCGCAACACATTTAGAATGATCACCAGATAACATACTTTTACGACAAAACACACATGAAGCATTAACATTCAAAACATTTAAAGGTTCATCATTCGTTACACAAAGATTAGGATTACAATTTGCTAAATCAGAATCTAAATCTAGTGCAAGATGAGTATTATTCAAAGTCCTAGGGTGTTCTACTACTTCAGAGGCTTCTAGTGTCTCTCTTCTACGTTGCAAAATCCTATTCTTCCTATTCATATGTTTACGCTTGGATCTGCTAAGGCTAGGAGTGGCAACTATTCCTGTAGAAGTGGAAGGATCCATATTAGACTTATGAGTGTGTTGTTCTACATTGGTTATGTCTAATGAGTACATTCCTGGTGCAACTACTTTAGTGTTGACAGATTTTCCTTTTTCAAGTTCACGTATTTTCTCTTTCAACTCAATGATAATGTGCTTTTTATCTTGAATTTCACTTTCGAGCTTTCTGTTTGAATAGAGATTGTTATCTCGACTCTTTTTCCAATAGTCTGTAACTTCTCGCAATTCTGCAATTTCCTTTTCATATTTTGAAATTTGACTTTTTAATTCCTCATTTTCTTTTTGAAAGGATGTGGAAGTGGTAAGACTTTGCATTTTCAGTTCGAAATCAAGACTTTGGTTTTGACACCATTCAAGCTTTTTGTTGAGTTGAAAAATCTCATTAGAAAGTTTGTTTTGCACATCATTATTGTGTTGTCGGAGATTCATGTTTTCATCTTTTAATGTCTCAATTTGATTAGAAAACAACTCAATATCGTCACAGTGATCATCAACAAGCATAGAAGTACCAGATTCATAAAGAGAATTCATAACCACAGATATTATATCAGCACTAAGAACATGTTCCAAGAGTCGATCAGCTTCTTTTTGTAAAAATTGATTTCGACGTTTTTGCTTTAAAATTGCTTGTTCAGTTTCTTGAAAAACATTCATCATAGATGAGACTTCTTTTTGAAGTTCCTGTTACCAGCGGTTAGCACATAGACGCAAGTGTTGAACAATAGGTAAAAACTGTTTTTGAAACACTTCTCTTTTTTCTCTCTCATGAGGAGTAGTAATAGTAAAAACCGTTATTTGAGAGTTGTGTTCTATTGCTTCATCTAATTGTTCAATATCTTTCTTAAACGTGTCAAAATACCGAAGTACACGACAACGAGTAGGAAGAGGATGAAGTTTTTCATTGTTTGGTAAAGGACCGTTAATTTGCACCACTGGTTTAACAGGAGCTACATAAGNTTGTGTTCTATTGCTTCATCTAATTGTTCAATATCTTTCTTAAACGTGTCAAAATACCGAAGTACACGACAACGAGTAGGAAGAGGATGAAGTTTTTCATTGTTTGGTAAAGGACCGTTAATTTGCACCACTGGTTTAACAGGAGCTACATAAGAAGTAACTTCTTGAGGTTATATAATGTACCATGGTTGTTCAGATTTCTCTTTTTGAGAGGTAAAAATATCAGTTATTGGAGGCATTTTAGAGTAATCAAAAGGCATATTGTATTTAACATTTTCCATTTTTGATCGACTCTCTTCTTCAATTTCATTTTCTTCTTCAAAATCATATACAACAGTACGAACAACAGTATCGTCAAAGAAATGATCTGCACTATATAACTTTGGAATCTCTTTGAGTGCTACTCGTAAAAACATGGTGATTCACTTCCAATTGAAAAGCCGTGACCATTATTTGTTCGTTTTACTGAAAACTTTTGAATTGTTGTCACTGAATTACCAGTTTTATATACAACATTTTGAAATTCTTTAAGTTTATGTTCCAATTCAACAATCTCATCTACGTATAACTTAACTTTTTCTCTGGTTTTGTGTTTATGTTCTTTGAACTCAGCTTGACAATTTGACAACTCAGTTTTAGTTTTTAAAATGACTGCATCAAGTTGTACAATTTGTTGTTTGTATTCAAACGCTTGTTTTTCTAGTTCAGAAGCTAAGTTATTTTTAGACTCCATAATTTTAGCAATTTGATGTTCTAACTCTTTTTCATGAAGAGAAGATTTTTGAAAAGCAACTTCAAAGCCTATTTCCCATTGAACAAGTTTTTCCGCATTTTCCAGTTGAAATTTATAGCACTCAATATCCCTAGTTAACAATGCATTTTTCTCTTTCAATCTAGCATTAAGCTCTTGACATTTAATATTTTGAGATTGACTAGTCATGAGAAGGGACTGAAGTTCTGAATCTGGAC
>LBNU01022127.1:138567-195153 GCA_014162995.1 Artemisia annua | reverse complement strand
TTCAGGAAAAGTCAAAAGTTGGTCTTAAAATTGATTACTTGCATAACTGTTGGAATTTTTGAGTACCAAATCGTTATTTTAGGTTTAGAAATTGTTAATCTAGCTAATGTTAGTTTCATTTTAGGTTAAAACATCATTATAAGTAACCTATGTCCATTAGAAATTAGTTAAGTCAACTTTTCTCAAAATTGAAAAAGTCAACAATTTTCATATTCAGAAAATGGGCACAACTTCTTGATAATCTCTAGGGTTTAATATAGATTAGAAATAGTTAAATATTGTTGTTTTGTGTTTTTCGATTGCTTGTGTATCTGAATCAACAGATAAATTTGATTTTCAAGCTCATTTTCTTATCAAGAATTGATCACATAGTGACCCCTTTGGCCATTTGCCTGCCCTGCACCCAGGATGTTCTTGTTTTGACCCATTTTCTACACCCCATATCTTGTTCATTAACTGAGATCATGACTTGAACTTTTGTGATTTGGCAAGCTTGATATACTGTCTTGTAGTATGTGCCTCTTGTTCATCCTTGTGTGCTTATCAGGTGTGCTTATTTTGCTCCTTTAGTTGCCCCATTAGCCACTGTTGCTGCTGTATGCAACTCAGTGAAACACTGAGATTGTTGATTTCTTCATGTTAATGCTTGATCCTAGGTTGTTAATTGAGGATATTAGCTTGTTAGGTGTTGCTGTGGTTGTTTGTGTTTGTGTTTGCCTTGGTTTGTGCTTAAGTGCTTAATTGGTTAACTGCTTATTTCATAAAAGCTCATTTTAGTTCAAAATTCACCATTGTTGGTCCTTTTGAGCTTTCACAAGCTTGCTCTAGCTTATTATTTTGATCATTCAAGCTTTTCTGACTCACCTTGAGCCTTTTCCTAACTTTTGCACCTTTGAAATCTTGCTTGTGAGCCTTTCCATTTAGCTTTAATCACTTATATAGTTAACTAATTTTGTTAGCCATGTCAGTGTTTTGAGCTCATTTCACAAGCCCCTAGCTTGTTCCCTGGTCTATCCTATCCTGAGCTTTTGGGCTTTTTGGAAACCCCAGTGTACCAGCTTTTTGGCTCAAGGCTTGTTTTGGCCATTAGAGCTTATTTTAACAGCTTATATAGGCCTGCAAAAGCTCCCTTGGACCTGTTTGTCTAGCAGTTTTGAGATGAAGCTTGTTTGAGATTTTTAGCTCGTCTCAGTGTTCTTAGTTGTTTGTTTTAGCTTATTTGTAACACACTAAGTACCCTTTAGCTTATTTTATCCTTTAGAGTAAGCTGTTAGCGTATTCCTTAGCTTTTTCAAGTTCAAAAATTTGTTTTAAACAAAAAAAAGGTTCACTGTTGGAAACATAAGCTCCCACTGAGCTTATTTTGGCTTTTCACAAAAGTAGCTTAATTTAGTTGTTAAATCAGTTTGCAAAAAGAAAAATCCAAAAAGAAAGAAAGTGATAGCTTCTATTTAAGCTATTTTAGATTTTTAGCTTATTTTTCTGCTTTTTCATTATGCACTTGTCACTTTTCATAATTTTCCTAAGTTTTTGCTGTTGTTTAGTGTTTGTATAAAAATTCTCATAATTTTATCTTTTCATTTAGTATTTTTAATAATTAATATTAGTTTAATTAGTTTTAATTAATAAATCAAAAATAAAAACATTAGTTGCTTATTTATAAGCATTTGCATCTTTTTATATTTTTCCCAACTTTTTATAATTATAAAGTAATTTTAGAAAAGTTTTCATAATTTTTACTGTTCATTTGGTATTTTTAATAATTAAGTTTAGTTTAATTAGTTTTAAATTAATAAGAAGTAAATAATTTCTCAAACAGCTTATTTATAAGTTGTAGGAGCTTTTTATAATTTTTTAGGATTCCTGTAATGGTTAAGTAGTTTTAGAAAAACTTTCATAATTTTCCAACTTAGTTTAGTATTTTTAATAATTTAAATTAGTTTAATTAGTTAATAATTAGTAATTAATTAATAATTAATTAAAAAGTCAAAAAAATAATTTTCTTTTTTTAAAACTTTCTTTTGTCATTTGAATTGTAGAAAAGTAATTTCATCTCCGTAGGATTAATATTGCTTAAAACTCACTTTTTATTTCGTACGTTTACGTAACTTTTAATTTAAACGTATGTTTTTAGGTTTTAAACGTTTTTAGGTTATTTGACTTTACGTGTTTGTTTATATTGCTTAATTGAGTTATTTTCACCTTAATTTCCTTAACATAATCACATAATCTCTTTTCCATTCAAATTCACTCGATTACATTTCGTTCTAAATACCATTTCACACCTCGCTAGGACTTAACGACCCGGGAAAACACTATATTTCGGGGAGATTTGGCCCAAGTTGTTTGACCATGTTGACCACATCCGTGGTTGATTTGGACTGACCGTTTGCAGCAAATCAAATTTTGGCGCCGCTGCCAGGGAGGTTGTGTGCGTATTCAAACGTATTGCAGATTAGTGATTTTGGAATTCACTCTTTGTATATTTACCACCCTTGTGTATATTTTTATAAAAACAAAACAAATCGTGAATTTAATTCGTTTAACGGATCGATTGCCAAAAATATTGTTATTTCAATTTTCAAAAACATGTAAAACCCAAAAAGATTCTTCTTTCCCCTTTCATAATTCCCTTGAATCTGAGGTTTCTTATAGTTGTTTCTAGTGCATGCGCACTCGTTCTTCTAGGTCTTTAAGCCCATTACGTGAGGTTGTCAAAATTCCAAGAAGACGTAACCGTAGACGTTCTGCCCCAATAGACGAACCTGAGGTTCGTGCTATTTCCAACAATTCCGTTATCATGGCGGAAGAACGTCCTATGTGTGAGCTTCTCCAAGCACCCATCGAGGGTTATGGAGATGCTATCGTTGTTCCAGCCATCGTGGCTGACAATTTTGAACTCAAAACGGGGTTGCTTAATCTAGTGACCTCGAGCCAGTTCTATGGTTTTGAGAGGGACGATCCTCATGCTCACATTCGATGGTTTAACAAGATCACATCTACCATCAAATACAAGAATGTCCCTTATGATGCTATCAAACTACTTCTTTTTCCATTTTCCCTCAAGGGACAAGCCCGGATTTGGCTTGAAAAACAACCCCCTCGTTCGATTGAAACATGGGAAGATTTGGTTAAGAAGTTCTTGAATGAATTCTTTCCTCCTTCTAAGACCACAAGTCTTAAAAATGAAATCATCAAATTNGATGGTTTAACAAGATCACATCTACCATCAAATACAAGAATGTCCCTTATGATGCTATCAAACTACTTCTTTTTCCATTTTCCCTCAAGGGACAAGCCCGGATTTGGCTTGAAAAACAACCCCCTCGTTCGATTGAAACATGGGAAGATTTGGTTAAGAAGTTCTTGAATGAATTCTTTCCTCCTTCTAAGACCACAAGTCTTAAAAATGAAATCATCAAATTCACACAGAAATTTGATGAATCATTTAGTGAATCATGGGATCTTTTTAAGGAATTGCTTCGCAAATGTCCTCACCATGGTTTCTCCGAGTTGATGCAACTTGACACTTTCTACAATGGTGTGAGCCAAGCTGATCAAGATTCTCTTAATGCCTCCGCTGGAGGTAATTTCTTGAGTAAAACCACAAAAGAAGCTTTAGCGATCATTGAAAACAAGTCTAAGGTCCGCACTACACGAAGCAAGCCGGTTGTTTCCCAAGTGAGTGTTGGTCCTTCTACTTCATCGCCCGTGAGCCAATCTAGCACCGATGCCAAGATTGACAAACTCACAGAAGCTATTCAAGCTTTGGTTCTCTCCAACCAAAAGAAAGTCTCTTTTCCACAAACTTCTTCTCCTGCTGAAGTTAAAAAAGTGGAAGTCTGTGTTACTTGTGGTGGCCCTCACGTATACTACAATTGTATGGCCACCGATGGTAGTCCATATGAAGCTAACACAGTAGCCGGGACTTCCAATCAAGGAGGTAACCAATATCGTCCTCAAATGGACCCAAACTATCGTCCTAACCACTACCCTGGACCACCCGGTTTTAATCAAAACCAAAATGTCCAAAACCGTAACCAAAACCAGAATCGAATGAACCAAGGTTTTCAAAACCAAGGTAATTTCAATCATGGTCAGGGTTTCCAAAATCAAGGTTTTCAAAACCAAGGTTTCCAACACCAAGGAAACTTTAACAGAAACCAAGGTCAGGGTAATTTCAACCAAGGGAATTTTCATGGAAATGGCAACCAAAATCAGGGAAATTTTCAAAATCAAGGTCCTAATAAAAATAAACCGAGGCCAGAACTTTCCTAACCAAAGTCAGGCCATTGTTCCAACTGGACCATCATCTGATGAATTACTGAAACAATTCATGAAATCCCAAGAGGAAATGAATAGGTTGTTGGTCAGTCAGATCTCTGAGATCAAAACGTTTTTAAATGATCGCCCCTCGGGTTCAGGAACACTTTCGAGCAATACGATCGCTAACGCGAGGGGCGATGCAAAGGCGATCACAACCCGAAGTGGTGTTTCATATGATGGACCCACGGTTCCTACTACCTCTTCTTCTCCTTCTCCCAAGGTAACCTGAGGTGACGAAAGACAAAGTGCAATTTACTAGCCCACAAAGTACCGCACACGTCCATCCTCAGGTTGTCCCAAAACCCAAATCCAAACCAGGAGTTGTTTTTGAACCTCCAATAGCTCCCGTTGAAAACCCCAAATCCAAACCTTCTATTCCTTACCCATCACGTTTAAATGAACAAAAGCTCCGTGAAAAGCCAGTCATCAAATGGACAAATTCTTTCAAATCTTTCAAGATTTGCATTTTGACATAAGCTTTGCGGATGCTATCATCTTGATGCCCAAGTTTGATCAACAATCAAGAACTTGTTAAGCAACAAGAAAAGCTATTTGAAATGGCTAGAACTCCATTGAACGAGAACTACTCAGCAGTTCTATTAAAGAAGCTTCCTGAAAAGCTTGGAGATCCTGGAAAATTTCTCATTCCTTATGTGTTTCCAGGTATGGTTGAATGCTTTGCCTTGGCCGATCTTGGCGCTAGCATCAACCTGATGCCTCATTCAGTATGAAAGAAACTTTCTCTTCCTGAACTCACTCCTACCTGCATGACTCTTGAGCTTGCAGATCGTTCAATATCTCGTCCACTTGGCATTGCTGAGTACGTATTTGTAAAAGTAGGAAAGTTCCATTTTCCAGCTGACTTCGTGGTTGTTGATTTCGATGCTGATCCACGGGTTCCTCTCGTTGTTGGAAGAAGAATCCTAAGAACGGGTCGTGCTCTCATTGACGTATTTGAGCAAGAAATCACATTACGTGTTGGTAATGAAGCTGTCACCTTTAACCTTGATCAAACTTCGAGGTACTCCGCAAACTATGATTCTGAGTCGGTTAACCGAATAGATATCATTGATGTTGCTTCTGAGGAGTACTCTCAAGAAGTTCTTGGTTATTCTCATAATTCTTTGAGTGGGAACCCCACTCATTCTTCTCAACCTATCGTTGTCGACTCTTCCCTTTCTCTCACTCCGTTTGAGGGAAGTGACTTCATTTTGGAAGAGATAGAGGCTTTTCTCAAAAGTGATTCAGTCCCAGAGGGAATTGATAACAATGAGATTGATCCGGAGGAAGATATTCTTCTTCTTGAGAAATTGTTAAACCAGGACAATTCTCCTCCTTTCCCTCCCAAAGAACTTTATAATGAGGAAATCAAATATGTTGATACAACTGATGAATATCCCGAGGTCGAACTCAAGGAATTACCACCTCACCTCGAGTATGCATTTTTGGAGGGTGATGATAAATTACCCGTCATAATTGCTAAGGACTTGAAAGATGAGGAAAAGACTGCTCTCATAAAGGTTTTGAAGTCACACAAGCAAGCAATTGCTTGGAAACTCTCTGACATCAAGGGTATTAACCCTGAATTTTGTACTCACAAGATTTTAATGGAGGATGACTTCAAACCAGCAGTTCAACATCAGAGAAGGGTTAATCCTAAGATTCATGAGGTTATCAAACAAGAGGTTCTAAAACTTCTTGATGCCGGATTGATTTACCCCATCTCGGATAGTCCTTGGGTTAGTCCCATTCACTGTGTTCCAAAAAAGGGTGGCATAACTATTGTCACAAATAAAGAAAACGAGTTAATTCCAACTCGATTGGTTACGGGATGGCGNGTATTAACCCTGAATTTTGTACTCACAAGATTTTAATGGAGGATGACTTCAAACCAGCAGTTCAACATCAGAGAAGGGTTAATCCTAAGATTCATGAGGTTATCAAACAAGAGGTTCTAAAACTTCTTGATGCCGGATTGATTTACCCCATCTCGGATAGTCCTTGGGTTAGTCCCATTCACTGTGTTCCAAAAAAGGGTGGCATAACTATTGTCACAAATAAAGAAAACGAGTTAATTCCAACTCGATTGGTTACGGGATGGCGAGTGTGCATTGACTATCGTAAGTTAAATGAAGCCACCCGTAAAGACCACTTTTCTCTACCCTTCATGGACCAAATTCTTGAGATATTAGCGGTAAACGAATACTATTGTTTCCTAGACGGTTTCTTGGGTTACTTCCAAATTCCCATTGATCCGCAAGATCAAGAAAAGACTACCTTCACATGCCCCTACGGAACTTTTGCCTACCGACGTATGCCTTTTGGTCTATGTAATGCTCCGGGCACGTTCCAAAGGTGTATGATTGCCATATTCCACGACATGATCTGGAAAACTATGGAGGTCTTTATGGATGACTTCTCGATCATTGGGGATTCTTTCCAAACATGTCTCTCCCATTTAGAAAACATGCTCAAACGGTGTGAAGACACCAATATTTGTCTAAATTGGGAGAAGAGCCATTTTATGGTCAAAGAGGGCATTGTCCTCGGCCATAAGATTTCCAAGAACGGGATTGAGGTTGACAGAGCTAAAGTTGATGTAATTGCTAAACTACCTCACCCTACTACCGTCAAAGGTATTAGGAGTTTTCTGGGTCATGTCGGTTTCTATCGTAGATTCATTCAAGATTTTTCTAAAATCGCCCGGCCTATGACTCATCTCCTTGAGAAGGATGCTCCTTTTATCTTCTCAGCAGAGTGCATTGAAGCTTTTCAAACGTNACCTCACCCTACTACCGTCAAAGGTATTAGGAGTTTTCTGGGTCATGTCGGTTTCTATCGTAGATTCATTCAAGATTTTTCTAAAATCGCCCGGCCTATGACTCATCTCCTTGAGAAGGATGCTCCTTTTATCTTCTCAGCAGAGTGCATTGAAGCTTTTCAAACGTTGAAGAAAAAGCTTACTGAAGCACCCATCTTAGTTGCCCCCGACTGGACTTACCTTTTGAGCTCATGTGCGATGCAAGTGATTTTGCTATCGGTGCAGTCTTGGGGCAACGAAAAACCAAACATTTTCAGCCTATCCATTACGCAAGTAAAACTATGACCGAGGCTCAAACTCATTATACCACTACGGAAAAAGAATTATTAGCCGTGGTGTATGCTTTTGAGAAGTTTCGGCCGTACTTGATCTTGACCAAATGCGTTGTGTATACGGATCACTTGGCTCTGAAATACCTCTTTGCAAAACAAGATGCAAAGCCGAGGTTGCTCCGTTGGGTTCTCCTCCTACCAGAATTTGATATCATTATACGTGATAAAAAAAAAGGAGCTGAGAACCTAGCTGCTGATCATCTGTCCCGATTAGAAAACCCTCACCAAGATGTGTTTGAGAAACAGGAAATAAAAGAAACATTTCCTCTCGAGACACTCAATGCGGTTTCTTTTCATGGAGATTCTATTACCCCATGGTTTGCTGACTTTGCAAACTACCATGTGGGTAATTTTGTTGTGAAAGGGATGTCGTCCCAACAGAAGAATAAGTTCTTCAAAGATGTTAAGCATTACTTCTGGGACGACCCCTACTTGTTCAAAATCTGTGCGGATCAAGTCATCCGGCGATGTGTGTATGGTCAGGAAGCCGTTGACATTCTCAAGGCTTGCCATGCCAGACCTACTGGGGGACATCATAGTCCTAACTACACAGCCAAAAAGGTGTTTGATTCCGGATTCTATTGGCCCACGATTTATAAGGATGCCCACGAATTAGTCAAAGCTTGTGACGCTTGTCAACGTCACGAGAATATTTCACAAAAGAATGAAACGCCACAAAACGCAATTCAAGTTTGTGAGATTTTTGACATTTGGGGCATTGACTTTATGGGGCCGTTCCCATCATCTCGAGGAAACAAATACATACTTGTGGCTGTTGACTACTTGTCAAAATGGGTTGAAGCGAAAGCATTACCCACCAACGATGCCGAGTTGTTGTGAAATTTTTGAAATCTCTTTTTGCCAGGTTTGGAACTCCACGTGCCATTATTAGTGATCGCGGGACACACTTTTGCAATGACCAATTCGCAAAAGTCATGCTTAAGAACGGTGTCACTCACCGTCTTTCCACCGCATATCACCCGCAAACAAGTGGGCAAGTGGAAGTTTCCAGCCGAGGAATAAAAAGGATTCTGGAGAGGACAATAGGTGAAAATCGTGCCTCTTGGTCGGATAAACTGGATGATGCACTTTGGGCCTTCCGTACAGCTTATAAAACACCCATCGGGTGTACGCCCTACAAGCTTGTGTACGGAAAGGCGTGTCATCTGCCGATTGAGCTTGAGCACAAAGCCTATTGGGCCCTTAAGCATGCGAACTTTGACCTCCAGACAGCGGGTGATCACCGTAAAGTTCAGCTGAATGAATTAAATGAACTATGTGATCAGGCATACGAAAACTCTTTGATCTATAAGGAAAAGACAAAAAAGATTCACGACTCAAAAATCAAGAACCGCGTTTTCAACGTCGGTGATCGAGTCCATCTTTTCAATTCTAGATTGAAGATTTTCTCGGGTAAACTCAAAACCCATTGGTCTGGACCATTCACTGTCACCAAAGTATTTCATTATGGAACCATTGAGTTATCTCAACCCGATGGTCCCAAATTTAAAGTGAATGGTCATAGGTTAAAACACTACTTTGGAGGGGACATACCACCTATGGTTGTCCCGGATCTCGAAACTTTCCCCACGAACAACTGAATTTGGGGATCGAGCAAAGCTAGTGACTCGGTGAACAAAAACCTTAGCACAACATGGGTTTTCACCCATGTCTCTGACTTCTTTCTATTTTCTAATAAAGTGACGAGAAGGGGGCAACCTCTTCTGCATCTTGTGTTTTGTGGTTGTTGTATGTACAGGATTGTTTTTCCACGATGTGTGAAGGCTCTCGTGCTTGTGTTTTGTCCTTACTCCACTAGAGTCTCAAGAAGTCTGGTATCCTAAATCTTATTGACTAACGTTATCTTTTGGCATAATTAATAAACGGCCTTAGATACTACGTAGGATGACCCTCACCTTTGAAACATTGAGGACAATGTTTAACTTTAGTCTGGGGGGGTATCTTCGATTTGATTTGACTTGCACCTTTCATGTAACCGTTTACTCATGCAACTCCATTTTTTCCAAAAATAAAAAATAAAAAATAAAAAATCACCAAAAAAGTACAAAAAAATGAGAAAAATTTGAAAATTTCTGCAAAAATATAATAAGTTTTGACACCTTGTTTGACTTTCCGATGGGTAGAGTAGGAATAGAAATGTTGAAACTCAGACCTTGATAGATCTTTGAGCCTTTGGATCGTTAGTAATGTCTGTGTAATCACAAACACTCTAAAAGAGAACCTCTACTACTTGTACTATTTAGCGGAATTGTAAGCACAAGCACAACACAAATACTAACAATGCTTTGATCCTCTATGGATCGTTTATTATCAACTAATGATGTTCTTCTAAAAAAAACGTCCATAATGCATTAGCAAGGATTCCTTTTATACTACCAGAAACCCTAACCCTTCTTACAAGAATCAAATAACAGTAAAACAATAAAAGATATTCTATATATCTTGTCCTAGAATAAACTAAGTCTACATTCTACGGATTAACTATATCCGCAGAATCTTCTCATCCGCAGGAACACTTGTCAGCAGAAACCAGTAAAACTATCCGCAGGATCCTTTCAGCAGTATTCCTCAACAGTAGTTTCCATAATTCCCAACAATCCTCCCCTAATCTTGAATTTGACCTGGTTAAGTTCAAGATTCCTGATAGATCTTAACACTGCAGAATAAGAGGATTGAATTCGAACACCAGCAACAAAGAATCAAAATATCCACATCTCTATGAGTGATCAAACTTTAAACTCCAGATCTTTGCAGCAACAAATGACTTAATGTACACCAAAACATATTAGTTTCATACTATTCTCATCACATCCAGGTGTGTTAACACCTGCGAGAGGTGAATCTTTGAAAATAATGGATTTGATGTCTCTTTACCAATAGCCATCACTACTGGAGTAGCCAAATGTTTAAGTTCGAAAACTATGGTACACTGATAACCATATGATTTTTAGTAAATCATCAACTATAAACGGATTTGAGTTGTCTTTACCTGTAGCCGTTTGCTCAGGACTAGTCAATTATTTGGTTGATATAATAACCTTGGTTAACTGAATACCAAATATGGTTTTCCACAGCCTTTACCACACGCCATATCCTTGTGGGCTAGTCAAATCTTTGGATTTTCAGAGAATAAGATCCATGGTGAATTGATGACCATTCAACTCTCAGCAATTAAGCATAGGTGAGTTGAGTACCCTATGGTTTTAAGCAAACCATTACAGCTATCAACAGATTTGATGTGTCTTTACCAAAGCTGTACCCTTTGGACTAGCCAACTCTTTGATGGAACAGTCAACATCATGGTGAGTTGATAACCATATAACATATGTACCTGTATACAACAAAGAGTAGCAAATAATACAAGAAAGTTAGTTTTTTTTTTATTTATTTACTAACAAAAGAAATAAGAATACAACAATCATCCCAAAGAAGTATCAAGCTGCAAACCATGCTTGGCTTTCATTTCATTCTTGAAAAGAAGACTCTGCCTCATATCTTTGACTAACTGCTCAACATATGTCATGTCATTCCCAACCACATCCGTAGGAACAAGCAGCTTCATCCCCAACATCTGTCTTAAAATTCTAAGAGAGATGGGATAAGTAATCTCAGCACACATGTAAAGAATCTTTCCAGCATCAGTTGAGAGTACATGAACATTAGGGAGAGGATAAAATTTCCAATTAGCAAGCTCCCATTTTGATTGACCCATCCAAACCCTGAATCCTTTACTAACAGCTAGGTTGGAATCAAATAATGTAGTCAAGTCCCCATGTAAATATAAGCACATCCTGTAGGCTCCTTGTTTTTGTAGTAGGAGGTAACCCAACTATAAAGATTCACCAAATCCTGTCTATCGACAAAAGTTAAAATTTCACTAAGAAAAGTAAAATGTTTAACTGACCCATCTGCTCTATAAACAGTGTTGATATCTTGATCTTTCAGTTGAAGAGGTGTAATTTCCCACTCAACCAAAGGAACATAGGCCACAGGATCTTCACCATCATCTTCTTCAATCTCAATATACTCAGAATCTGCCAAGGGTGTAACCAAACCTCTAGAAACCCTTTTTCTTTCCAAAGTCTTCTTTCTCTTGCCAGGAGAAGGTGAAGGTGTGTCATTAGAAGCATCAACAATTGCAGATTGGTCAGCAGGAACAGGTATAGAGACAGGAGTGTCAGCAGGATCATCTGTAGATGTATTAGCAGGAATAGATTGTTCAGCAGCAACATCTGTAGGAGCTTCAGCAGAAACAGAATGTGAAGCATCAGCAGTTCGAGAACTAACTCTTGCTTCATTAGCCCTGGCAAGTTCTGCTGCATCATCAGCAAGCATCCTTTGAATAGCTTCTTCACTTAACCTATCTTCCTCAAGCTGCCTCTTTGTTTTCTGTCTGGTAACAGTTCCTTCAGTAACCATAGGAGCCCTCCCCTTATCTGTGAACTTGGAAGACTCAGTAGGAAATGATGTCTCAGCAGGAAGAGGGAGATCAGTAGGAACAGGTGGATCAGCAGAAGTGGCCACAGATGGTATATTAAAAGAATCAACAATTTGCACATAAGAAGTACCATGACCAGACTTGAACCTCTTAGAAGGTGGTTCCTCTAGTGTTGGTTTTGATGTGCCCTTCTGACCCTGAGACATAATGTAGTTATATGTTCTTACCAACTTGTCATGAGGCATATTCCAAACCTTCTCTTTAGTCCACCCTGAATTAAACACAGCTGAGCTCATATTCTTGACCACCATCCTCATTTGATTAGTCATTTGTGCCTGTGTTGGAGGCTTATCCCTATTTGCTTGTGCTTTCTTCTCATCCGCCTCCTTTTTCTTCCTTCTCAACAGAGCAATACTACTATCAGAAGAAACATTATCTCCAAGTAGATCTTTGGCAAGTGAGGTATTGGAAGCAATCTGAGCCCCAATATGCATCCAATCAGCCTCATTAAAGTCTGAAACTTGATCATCCAATTCTCTCCTTCTTTCAGGTGGCAAAGTAGAAACATATGTAGCCTTTGCCCTGGCAATCTCATCTTCAAACTGTGCTTGTTGTTGCCGAGCCAAAGCTTCACTCTTCATGAGATCTTCATGTTCTTTGAAGAGCCTTTCTTGAGCAAGTA
This sequence comes from Artemisia annua, assembly GCA_014162995.1. Lineage (NCBI taxonomy): Eukaryota > Viridiplantae > Streptophyta > Magnoliopsida > Asterales > Asteraceae > Artemisia > Artemisia annua. The sequence goes on along the minus strand of LBNU01022127.1, from coordinate 182,533 downwards.
TTTCTGCTTCAGTTATCTTATCTGAACCAAGATCTTCATCAACCAGATCAACATGCTCTTCTTCAGCAGAAACAAAGGTATCAGCAGAAGATGTAGCAGACTGATGTGCAGGAGAAGATAGCTTTGAAGGGTCAGCAGTAACACCAGAATCACTCACACCTTGAAGATCAGTGGTAGGAGCTTCATCAGAAACCCCAAATGTTCTTCCATACATAAAGATAGGAGGATCCTCTCCTGAAGGAGCAGCAGTAGATGGCTCTGGAACTGTAGAAGTAGGACCAATATNTCATGAGATCTTCATGTTCTTTGAAGAGCCTTTCTTGAGCAAGTATTTCTGCTTCAGTTATCTTATCTGAACCAAGATCTTCATCAACCAGATCAACATGCTCTTCTTCAGCAGAAACAAAGGTATCAGCAGAAGATGTAGCAGACTGATGTGCAGGAGAAGATAGCTTTGAAGGGTCAGCAGTAACACCAGAATCACTCACACCTTGAAGATCAGTGGTAGGAGCTTCATCAGAAACCCCAAATGTTCTTCCATACATAAAGATAGGAGGATCCTCTCCTGAAGGAGCAGCAGTAGATGGCTCTGGAACTGTAGAAGTAGGACCAATATCAGTGGCAACACTATCAGCAGGATCTACATCCATGGATTGCCCAATATCAGCAGGAGATGGTGCATCAGCAGAATCCACAACTGGTGCAGAAGTTTCACCCCCACTCTTACTAAAGAACTGCTCACTCTGAACCTTGATAGGACTCTTGTTCTTTTGAATGTCAGTAGCTGGAAGTGGTGGAGAGGGAGTGAGGTTAGCTTCAGTAGCTGCAGCCAACATATGAAGAGAATCAAGAGACACAGATTCCTTTGCTGGATTGTCTGCAGGAACCTCTAGTTCATCCTCTGATTCAACCACTAACTTCCTCTTCTTATTGGTCTAAAGCTGATCTTCCAAGTTCTGAACCCTTTGTGTTAAGACACTGATTTGACCCCCAAGATCTGCTTTGGTCTGAGTGAGTTCCCTTTCCAAATCTCCAACTTGTGTGACATACCTGTTAAGCAACTCATAGACTTTGGTTAGTGATATAAGGTCCTCAGCTGTACCAACAGGTATTCCAGTGGTTTTGGAAGCTTCATTGGACCTGGTAGGGGACACATGAAAAGCATCACCAGTAGTGGTGGCATCAACAAAGGACTCTCTAATTGGACTAGAGGGATGTTGTCCTGTGAATATAGGTGTCTCATGATTGGGCTCAGCAACAGATGGTCCTATAAACTCATCACTATGGTCAAGTTGGGCAGTGAAGGGTGTCTCATCCTCATTCCTATGGTCAATAGAATCCTCGCCAGCAGGATTGACTGGTTGCAGAGGAGCAGCAGATTGCTCATGAGGAGTATCCACAGGATGATCATCAGCAGCTGCTGATGCAGATGCTTCAGCAGCTTCATATGAACCAGCAACCCCAGCTGCTGATGCACTTGCATCAGCAGTTCCAGGAATGGGTGGAATACTATCCTCAGCAGCATGAGGGCTGGGTGGATTACCACCTTCAGCAACACCAGCATTGCCATCAGCCAACATAGCTGGTGTTAGAGGCCAATGTGTACCAGTGTATTGACTAATCATGCTTGAAAAAACTTTAGAGGTCAATTCTAGAATAGGTCTATGTGTTCTATCACGTGTTTCTATACCTATTATGATTTGAAGGAATCTAGGGTACATATAAAACTTGTTCTTATCAGCATTAATATTACTAATCATACCCTGAAAGATAAATCTAGAAAAGTTAAAATTTGTACCCTGTGATATATAAGCAATAGCACATGCCAGATATGTAGAGAATTGATCCAACCCTCTAGTCTTATTACTTACACACTTTAACAAAGTATGCACCAGAAACTTCCATTTAGGACAAAGGAGTTTCTTATACCATGCTTTCTTTCCATCACCCTGATAGCCAATAGCCTGTAATGCAGGAAGTATCAGTGCCTTATCTTCATGATACTCACCATCTGCATCTTTCAGTTGAAGTTTAGTGCGTATCAAGGACTCAGTAACTTCATACTCTTTCCTATCAATGGTGGCGAGAATCCTTGTGTTATCATCTCCTACTGTAGCAGTATCCCAAAATTGCGTAACCAATGATTCACACACAAGTGTGGGACAGTGTGTGAGAGCAAAATTAAGATTAGACCGCTTCAAGAACTCTACCATTGGATTAAATAATTCTTTCCCCTTTGCTTTGCCTAGAAATGCGATTTGATTATGGTCACTTTTGAAGACTAGTTCGGCCATGAGTGGCTTTGAGAATAGAATGAATTTGAGAAGTTGAGAAATTGGTTTGAAGTTATAACGAATGGGAAGGAGTTATTTTGAGTGTGGGATTCACACGATTGGTTATTTAAGGAAGTTACCAAATCGTGGGAGGTAATTGACAACGAATCTTGGAAAGAATCGTTTGACCAATTTTGACTTTATAACTTACCCAAAATAAAACCCAAAAGTGTACTCGTCAGTAGAATGGAAAAGTCAATCCGTAGGATCGTATGGTCAATCCGTAGAATCAAACCTTCAGCAGAATTGAAAAGTCAATCCGCAGAATCAAACCATCAGCAGAATATATACAGGCTGTCATCCATAAATACCCATTGAACCGACTCCTCATTAAATGCCTTAATTACTTAATCAGGTCTATAAATAACCCTCAAATCACACTTAATCACCATCAACCAAACAAAATTTCTCATCAGCAGCACTCATGAATCCAATAGAAATATCCTCTGATTCCTCTTCAGCTTCTTCGGACCATTACATTCCTCCTCCACCTCCTCCACCACCACCACCAATGCCTTTTAGACGAAGGCGTGGTTGGAGAACCAAGGAGGAAGCACGCAAAAGGAGACATGATGTACCAGCTCCTCCTTCTCCACCACCACCACCATCACCATCACTTCCTTCTTCATCCTCTGACTCAGATACCCCAGATAAGACAGGGCGTATGGAGTTGTTGTTTCTTGAGGATTTGAATGAAGGGCCTTCTGAGCCACCACCTCTTTCGAAGCTTCTGACAAAGGAGATAGAGCGATTTGTGGCTGGGATGAGCCAGATACCAGTTCCTCAATCTGCCAAGAAGTTGCCAAAACCACCTCCACAGGTAATGGGGCTTGTGTGCAAGAGGCTATGGACTTCTGAAACAAGACCCAAAGATGTTGAGAAGGTGCTGAGGAACAAGGGGGCTGGTGAAGGCACATCTGATCCCAGGGGCAAAGGGAAGAGAAAACAGGATTAGGTGCTAAGATGTGTTCAGTCTTTTGAGTAAGTTGCTTGGATGTGTTCAGTCTTTTGAGTACGAGGGTCAACACATATGAAGAGAACAAGACTGAGACACCCGATGACAAGCTTGTTGCATGGAAAGCTATATTTTGTACCCTCAAAGGGAATAGAAATCAGGATTAGGTGCTAAGATGTGTTCAGTTGTATTTGTTTAGATGTTAGGATTGTCTGTAACTTCTTTTGGTGAACATGAATGAACTTATAATTTATCTCTTTGTTGTCATTCACCTTGTTTTATGCATAAGGTAGATACTTCTGAAAGAATCAAAAATATGTTATCAGCAGGAACTACACTCAGTAGAAACACCTTTCAGCAGGAATTGTAAAAGCTATCCGTAGGAACCATTTGATCAGCAGAATCACCCTCAGTAGTATGGTGCAAAAATATCTTATAGGAGAAATCTTAGAGCATTTATTCTGCCACCTAATACGCATTTATGGACCTACACTTTGACTTATGCCTATAAAACAGATCCAAACTTTTCACCAATCCTAATTATCCACCAATAACAAGAACCATGAGCTCAAATCCCAAAATTGTTGAATCTTCATCTGATGCTTCAAACCTCAATGAATCACCAACAAGGAACCCAGATGAACCCACAGATGCAGAAAAGAACCAGATTCCCAAAAAGTCATCCAAGAAGAAGATGAATGAAGTTGGAACATCAAGCACAGTTCCCAATCCGGCCATGTCACCTGAATCTTCAGAAGACTCCAATCCTTGGATTCCTCTCCAACCTTCTGCAAGAGAGCTCATATCACCCTTCCTGTGTACTTCCTCAGATGAGGATGAACCCCAAGATCAAGCTCCTTCTACTCCAACAGGATCAGCAGAGAATTCTTCCAAACCTCCAAATTGGGGTTTTGATTCAGACCTCTCTGATGATGATGGGAAGGGAAAAGGAAAGGTGGAGTAGTGTCAGGGTTAGAGTCATGTTTCAATGTTGTCAGGGTCTGTAGAATCACCATCTTTTGTAATAATCTTTTGATAATAATTAAATTTACTTTCCCCTTTAACAATCACTTTGATGTGTGTTATGTGAGTACATTGGAGTAATTTTCATTTACTGACGAGTTAATGCTATGGATGCACTTCCAAAACATCAGCAGCAATATTATCAGCAGAAACAGTAACTTCAGCAGAAACATACATCAGCAGCATCAGCTTAGCTGCAAAACAAACAAATAGACCAAAACACACAAACCAATCTAATCCAAATAATTGTTAGTTTATACAATAAGTAACCTGCAAAACAAAGTTAGTAAATATACAACATAATTTTCTACAAATCCTCCCCAGAGGCATATGCCTCCCCTTAGGCCTATGCCTCCCCTCAAACATAGCAGTCAAGGGTTAACCATCCCAATATGGACCACTAAGTGATTAAACCTAGGTCCATCAAATGCCTTTGTTAAAAGATCAGCCACATTATCATCTGTATGGATTTTAAGCACCTGAATTAAGTGTTTCTCATTTGCATCCCTAATGAAATGGTGCCTAATTTCAATGTGCTTAGTTCTATTATGATATACTGGATTCTTAACAATGCAGATGGTACTTTGGTTATCAATAAAGATTTTGGTGTTCATTAAATTGAACTCATAATCAAGTAGTTGATTTTATATCCAAAGAACCTGGCCACAACAGTTAGCAGCAGCAACATACTCTGCTTCAGTAGAAGAATTGGCCACAATAGTTTGCTTCTTGCACTGCCAAGANTTATGATATACTGGATTCTTAACAATGCAGATGGTACTTTGGTTATCAATAAAGATTTTGGTGTTCATTAAATTGAACTCATAATCAAGTAGTTGATTTTATATCCAAAGAACCTGGCCACAACAGTTAGCAGCAGCAACATACTCTGCTTCAGTAGAAGAATTGGCCACAATAGTTTGCTTCTTGCACTGCCAAGATATCAACCTTCTTCCAAGGAATTGGCAACCTCCAGTAGTGGATTTTCTATCCAAATTAGCACCTGCATAATCACTCTCACTGTAGGCTTCCAGTACAAAAGGAGACTCTCTTGGGTACCAAAGACCAAGTTTGGGTTGGCCTTTAAGATACTTAAAGATCTTCTTCATTGCATTGAGATGGGAATTCAAAGGTGTGACTTGGTGCCTAGAACAAGCACTCACAGCAAATGTAATGTCTGGCCTTGAAGCTGTCAAATACATAAGTAACCCAATCATAGACCTGTACATGTGAACATTGACAGGAAGATCTGCTTCAAGGTTATTCTTAGTTTTGGGGGTTTCATATGGGGTAGTTGTAGTCCTAACATTCTCCATATCAAACTTCTGAAGAATGTCCTTCACATACTTCTCTTGATGGATGAAGATACCATCAGGCTTTTGCTGCACTTGTAGACCCAAAAAGAAAGTCATCTCTCCCATAGCACTCATCTGAAATTCACCCTTCATCAAGTCCTCAAATTCTCTGCACCAGGCTTCCTTAGTTGATCCAAAGATGATGTCATCCACATATACTTGCACAAGAATGATATCCCTTGAATTCTTCTTGATAAAGAGAGTCTTATCAATGGCTCCTCTTCTGTAACCATGTTTCAGCAGGAATGTAGATAGCCTAGCATACCAGGCTCTTGGTGCTTGATGAAGTCCATAGAGAGCTTTCACAACTTTGTACACATGGTTAGGATGCTCTGGGTCTTCAAAACCTTTAGGTTGAGTAACATATACTTCTTCTTCAATCTCCCCATATAGAAAAGCACCCTTCACATCCATCTGATAGACCACAAACCCCGTATAAGAAGCAAAGGCCAAAAAGATTCTAATGGCCTCAACCCTAGCCACTGGTGCAAATACCTCATCATAATCAATCCCCTCTTCTTGTCTAAAACCTTGAGCTACTAATCTAGCCTTATTTTTAACCACAATGCCCCTAGCATCCCTTTTATTCTTCAAGATCCACTTTGTCCCAATTGCAAACTTTCCATCAGGTAGTGGCACAAGAATCCAAACCTCTTGATTCTTGAATTGTTGCATTTCCTCTTGCATAGCTTCTACCCAACTGGCAATGGAAAGTGCTTGTGCTACACTTGTTGGTTCAACCTGTGATAAGAAACAAGCAAACATACAATGTTGTTGATCTGTGTGGTTGTCTCTTTGTTGAGCCATGACATAAGTAACAAAAGCATATTCTCCAAATTGTGTTTTCTTCACTGAACTCCTTGTTTGAACTGTGGCATTGGGATCTCCAAGGATGTTCTCTTGAGGATGTATAGTGTGGATTCTTTTGGTAGGGATGGGATTAACATCAACAGATGGTTGGAGATTGTTCAGTGTAGGAGCAAAATCATCATCATAAGAAGAGGTAATGAAAATGCCAGTAGCTTGTTGATGATTACCAAGATCAGTGGGGGATGAAAATCTACCAAAAGGGTCTTCAAAGCTCTGGGATGGACTGACAATAGTGGGAAAAGGATCAACAGAAGTGGATGGTCCAGCAGAAACAGCATTAGCAGTATTTGGATCAGCAGGAACATGAGGTACTGTGTCAGCAAAAACAGGACTACTGTCAGCAGATTCTATGTTTCTGCGGACATCATTAGCAGATTGCCTCAAGAGTGCTTCAGTATCTTTAGCAAACTCAAAACCAAGTGCATTTGCAGCTTCTTTGGCTGCATGTTCTTGCTGCTGAAGTCTAGCTAATGCCTCTGCATAACTTGAATCTATGCCATCCACATCAGAAGCATGTATCTTATTTGAACCTGAAACATGAGGAGAGGGAAAAGAAGGAACAACAATAGTTGCTTCCTCTAACTCAGAGTCAGAGTCAGAGTCAGCATCCATGGCTCCTAGATTGTTAGTAGAAGACCCATTTGTACCTGCAGATTGGTTAGAAACATATCTAGTATAACCCAAAGAATCAGTCAAATAATCTAGGTCAAAGTACCAGGCATGACCCTGACCTTGAACATTAGGCTTTTCTTCCAGGTATCTCAGGTTAAGAGTTTCCTCAATCTTTCTAGCAGACATATTATACACCCTATAGGCCTTACTATGAGCTGAATAACCCACAATATATCCTTCATCTGCTTTCTCATCAAATTTGCCTAATTGATCACTAGTGTTCAAAATAGTCACATGACAACCAAAAGGTCTAAAGTGTGTAATACTGGGAACTTTACCAGTGAGAAGTTCATAAGGTGTCTTGCTATGAGGTCTAGTGATTGATACCCTATTCAGAACATAACAAGCAGTGCTTACTGCTTCAGTCCAGAACATAGTGGGTAATTTAGAGTCTGCAAGCATAGTTCTTGCTGCCTCTATCAAGGTTCTATTCTTTCTCTCAGCAACCCCATTTTGTTGTGGGGTTCTTGGATTGCTATAGTCCCTTTTTATCCCTTTAGACCCACAAAGTTCAATTAACAAGGCATTTTTAAACTCTGTCCCATTATCACACCTAATACATTTAACCTTTTTATTTAGCTGGTTTTCAACAAGGGTTATAAATTCTTTTAGAGTTGGAAAAGTTTCATCTTTAGTTCTCAAAAAGAATACCCAGCAAAACCTGCTATAGTCATCAGTGATTACCAATGAGAAGGACTTGTGATCAATACTGCGGATTTGAGTAGGACCAAAAAGATCCATATGCAGCAGTTGAAGAGGTTCTGTAATGGTGCTCACAGCTTTGATGGATTTGTATGAGGCTTTGTGTTGCTTCCCTTTGTTACATGCAACACAGTTGTGTTCATTGGTGAAGATTTTGGAAGGAAGTCCATCAACTAGACCAAGTTTGGAAAGCTTGTTTATGGTCTTGAAATTCACATGAGCCATCCTTCTATGCCACTTTGTAGATTCATCTAGAGATGCTTTAGCCACCAAACATGTTAGATCACCTGCAGGTTGGACATCATACAAGTTGAATGTGTATAAGTTGTGGCTCCTTGGAACTCTCAGCAGAATGTTTGTATCTGCTGGAAGTTGAAAGTCTTTAGACAGCACAAGACATTCATCTTCAGAGAAGAAGACTTTGTTCTTGGTGTCACAAATTTGTGAGACTGAGAACAAATTGAAGTTTTGCAGTTCCTTCACAAAGTACACATTCTGAAAGTCCAACTTGGGTGTTCTGATGGTTCCTTTCCCAGTGATTCTACCTTCACCTCCACCAAAAGTTACAGATCCACCATGTTGAATAGGCACAAAGTCATGTATTATATCTTTATTCCTTGACATGCTTCTTGAACAACCACTATCCACTATGCCTACTGCTTTACTTTTAAGAGGATGGTCCTACAACAACAACAAAAATAATATACAAAAATTAGTACACTTTCGAGACTCAGGTCATCACTGACTTGAGTCTGCCTTGTGGATCATAATTGTTAGGCCATGGAGATATATAAGATCCACCATTGTTCTTAGGTTTGTTTTGAAAATTTGGTCCCATATAGTTCCAAGAACAACCTGCTAAGGGCTTAACAGCAGAATCCCATGGTGTCCCCCACCCCATATACATTGGGTGATAATAACTAGGCCAAAAACCATTCGAAAAATAAGAATTATTAGGTCCATAGAATGGTCTAGCAACTTGTCTTTTCCTACTGAGTGGAAAAGGTCTTCCAGCAGAAACAGGTCTATCTGCAGGAACTGACTTATCAGCAGAAACTGATTTATCAGCAGGATTGGATCTGCTGGTTTGGGAAGTTGCTTATGGAACAAAAGGGGGTATATTAATAACATTTTTCCACTTTGGTCTAGGTCTTGTCTGTTTAGCATACACACCCATTCTCTGCTCATGAAAATTACAATCCTTAATCAAATGAAATTTACTTCCACACACAAAACATTTCTTCTTTTTAGAAGATTTATTCAAAATAGAAGATGTTCCAAAACAAGCAGAAGAATTCAAACCACAAACATTATCAGAATTGTTTTGCACAAAATTAAAAACATTGTCTTGCAGAGAATTAAATGTCAAGTCTTCAAGTGAAGCTGGGTCAGAACTTGGTTCATCAGCAGCAACTCTAACAGACTTGGGTGTATGCTTGGGTGGGGTCTTGGGAAGGTCAGACTTTTCACTTGAATCACAGCTGGTATAAATGGTAGACCCTTGGTCTGAGGACTTGTCACTGTTAGAAAAAGAGACAAAGTCATTAGTATTACAAGTAGGGTCTGGCAAGTCATTGGACTTTTTGCCGTAGAGATGGTGTGATCCATCAAAGTCTGAGGTCTTAGTGGTAGGCATGTGTTCTCCTCTAATAGGTCCATTGACAGCATGTAAATCTCCTTCTTTTACATAATTTGCTAACCCTGCTGGTGTAGAGTTCTTTATATCATTGATTGCCTCTACACCAACATACTTCTGAAAACCTAATCCTATCTCAGATTTTACAGATTGACTACTATAGAGTAATTCAGCTAACTTACCACCTGAAATTAGCCATTTATTATGCCTATCTACCTCATTATCTAGCTTCTCTTGTAATTCTTGTTTTTCTAAATCTACCTTAGCTTTTTCTTTTTCAGAATATTTTAACTCATTTAAAGCATTAGTTAAATCTCTTTCCAACACTCTTATCTTTTCTTCATAAGCAATCTGATTCTTTTGAAACCATAATTTCTGTTCCTCTAAGGTTTTTAAAGCATCTTTGTGAGCTTGAAGAGCTACAAAGCATTCATTGTACTTAGGTTTCATGTCATCATAAGCTTCCTTAAGATCATTATATTTATCATTACAACCAAAAACACAGTTATGTACCTGAGAGATGCCCATAAAGGCAAACTGATCATGCTCATCCTGTGTGTCACACCAAGCCAGCATGCCACTCTGCTCAGTATCATGACTCTTCTCATCATCACTTTCAGGCTCATGTATCTTCCAGTTCACATGCTCATCCAAAGATATCATTGCTTTAGCTTCTCCAGCTCCAACCTGTTTTTGCTGATAGGCAAAATACCTTACATCATCATCATTCTTCTTACTCTGGCACTCTCTGGAGAAATGACCAAATTGACCACAATTGTAGCACTTGACCTTCTTTCTATCAAATCTAGCTGGATCTCTTGTTTTGAAGCCAAAATTCCTCCCAGCCTTCTTCTCAAATCTCCTGACATTCACTGAGAGCATAGCCATCTGCCATTTCAGGTTCATCTCTTCCAAATCCAATGGGTCAACTTGATCAAAATCCTCATAGGTAAGTTGCTGCAGATCTTCATACTCAGCAACAAAAGACTGAAGCATGTCTTCCATCACATTACTAGACTAGGAGTGAGATGTTTGTTTAGAAGTGACGTAGGAGGTTGATGATGCTGATGAAGATGGGCTTGCAACAGAAGTCAACTTATTAGACGTGGTGCTCACAAAAGCTGAGTAAGTGGGAGTGGATAAACGAGTGTGAGTTCGAACATTAGGCTCAAGACTTTTGAGCTTGTTGTAGAGATCATCAAAGGTGAGGTTATCAAGCCCACCTTTAGCTTTGAGGGCAATACTGACTTGCAACCATGATGGAGGTAAAGATCATAGAAACTTGGCATTGCAGTCTTCATTGTCTGGTTTTGCCTTCATCTGGTTTAACTGACTCAGAATTCTTTGAAATCTGTCATATCCCTTATGGATTCCCTCTTCCTCTGAGATCTGGAACTCCTGAAACTGTTGTTTAAGCATGGATCTCTTCATCCTCTTTGATTCCTCATTGTCACCAAACCTTGCTTTAATAGCCATCCAGATGTCCTTTGCATCGTCCATGTAGTGGAAATCACCTATATGTTCATCTGGAATAGCTTGAAGAAGAATAGTTCGAGCCTTGTTCTCTCTTTGAACTGATAAAACTTCTTCAGCAGATGTAGGGGCCACAAAGGTCAGATGACCATCAGCATCTCTGGTGGTCTTCCTTAACTTGTTACCATTAAGAACTACCTGCCACATATTGAAATCAATATTAGTGATCCAATTCTGCATCTTCATGGCCCACAATTCATACTCCTCCTTCTTGAGATAGGGAAATTTTGCATTGTTGTTGGTAAGGTTGAGTTGATGTAGTGTTGTAGCATTGATTGGTTGAGTGACTTCTGAATCATCAGATGATCCTGGCATGGTGTTGATTGTAAGAGTTGGAAAAAGAAAGTTGTGTAAATATCACAGAGACTCCCCCGAGGCTCTGATACCACTTGTTGAAACTCAGACCTTGATAGATCTTTGAGCCTTTGGATCGTTAGTAATGTCTGTGTAATCACAAACACTCTAAAAGAGAATCTCTACTACTTGTACTATTTAGCAGAATTGTAAGCACAAGCACAACACAAATGCTAACAATGCTTTGATCCTCTATGGATCGTTTATTATCAACTAATGATGTTCTTCTAAAAAAACGTCCATAATGCATTANTTGTTGAAACTCAGACCTTGATAGATCTTTGAGCCTTTGGATCGTTAGTAATGTCTGTGTAATCACAAACACTCTAAAAGAGAATCTCTACTACTTGTACTATTTAGCAGAATTGTAAGCACAAGCACAACACAAATGCTAACAATGCTTTGATCCTCTATGGATCGTTTATTATCAACTAATGATGTTCTTCTAAAAAAACGTCCATAATGCATTAGCAAGGATTCCTTTTATACTACCAGAAACCCTAACCCTTCCTACAAGAATCAAATAACAGTAAAACAGTAAAAGATATTCTATATATCTTGTCCTAGAATAAACTAAGTCTACATTCTATGGATTAACTATATCCACAGAATCTTCTCATCCGCAGGAACACTTGTCAGCAGAAACCAATAAAACTATCCGCAGGATCCTTTCAGCAGTATTCCTCAACATTAGTTTCCATAATTCCCAACAAGAAATTTTGACTTGACCGGGCGTGTTGAGCCCTAGCTTGTTCCCTTAACTTATTTGGCTAAGCATTCGCGGATCTCATTATTTGAGATTTTAAATTTGCGGAGAACGAGAAATGATAGAGTTTATTTACAAGTTAGATGCTAAACGTGGAGTAGTTGGTTCTCTTTAGAGCTCATCGAAGGTACTTGTGGCTTTTTGCTCCCACAAAATTGTCTCACCCTATATATGTAAAGAATAATTAAAGATGTTATGTTTTGGCGAAACTTAGTTCTTTATCTTCTTAAGAGAATCCTTGTTTTAAAAATTGGGTACACATCAAGGTCGCATAATAAATAAAGTTGAATAATGTTAAGTTTTAGTTTTATGAGCTGCGGTTCGAGATCGGGGCTTTGAACCTCTTTTCGGGAATGTGTGAGGTCTTGTTATAACACCCTTGGATCCTCATTTCAAGAACGTCTAGAGTGGAATTACCCCGTGAAGCTCCGTAGTACATGTTATGTATGGAAAGTTGTTAATGAAAAAAAAAAGTTATGAATATGGATGGATTGATTAGTGCTTAAGTGTTAGACAAGTTGATGGCGCGTGAGGTGCATGCGCATGGTCTTGGACCAGACACGTGAGGTGCACGTGTATTTCTCCTCAACTAATGTCTATGAGTATGTATGAATCCCAATTCCTTGATGTGGACCTCATTTTTAAAGCAGTGATTCTCGAGAAAGGATAGAAAACTACTTCGCATCTTAATTTGGTATCTTTATCGGAATAAAAAAGTTATCGAAACGAGAAATTATGAAGAAATTCATTTCTCACCAAAAATAAAATAAATAGAGGAAAATAGGAAAATGGGAGCAAGAGGTTATTACACAAGTAACTTCCATGGGTAGTGTTAGCATCTAACTTGTAAGTAAGCTGTGATCTCGTTTTCACGCTTAGCTTGGGAACTTGTGAAAAATCAGGGACGATGAATTCTATCCGTATGGACACTTTTCTATGAGCTGTGTTTCTTACTCTGTGACCCTAAACGTTATTGAAAAATGATGAAAGTCAACATCCCGTCACATAATAAGTGGAAAAATACAAAAATAGTAGTGTAAAGTTAGTGTGTGGAATAAAATAGATAAACGGGGCGTTTTCGGGAATAAATGATTTTGTAATCTCTTTTGAACATTTTGCTACTTTTCAATGTTAGTAAAAAGAGTTATGAAATTATTTATATCAAGAGCGTGAATTGATTACATTGCGTGACGACACGGCAATACCTTAGTCTAGGGGATTTTGGTGTGTGCTTATTCACACACCTTTTCTTTGCCAAATTAAGACCAAAACAGACAAAAACTAACCATAAATGCCAAAGATATTGTGTTTTTGTGTTTGTGATCGTGCAGGTACGGATATTTCAGAAACAGGCATGAAACATGCCAAAAAGGACAAAAGCGAGCACGAGATTGGAAAATGTGTCAAAAGCCAGAGCCGGGGAAGCAAATTACCATTTTGGGAGCTCAGATTGTCAAAACGTACCTGGGGGAATCACAGAATGCCAGAAATAGTCCTTGGAACAAATTTTCAAGAATTGGCAAAATTGGCCCCTCGACTTTGAAAATTGGCAATTTTGGTCCTCGGGTGTTCAAATTGGAAAATAAACTTCAAAGTTCCTTGGGGAATTAAAAAGTGGCATGAAAGACCCTTGGATTACACTTTCACACTTGGGCAGAATTGGTCCCTGGATTTTTAGTTTTTACAAGTTTAGTCCTTAGGCTAATTTAATTAACTACAAACCAAACAAAACCCTTATAACCCAATCCACCCTACTAATAACCCACCCCACTAAATAAATAAACCCACAACCCATTTTCTTTGGCCCAACTTCCCAAAGCCCACCACAAACACCCTTGGTTAGTTAATCACCTCAGGTCAACCCCATGGTCAAACACATACCCTGGTTAATCCTTCCCTCCCACACCCGTGACCTCTGCTACCCCTGCTACTTCTCATCATAACCACCCCACTTCCCCCCTCCTACATCATCATAGCTACTCACTGCAGCTACCCCAGTCCAAATATATCACCACCTGCACAAGTAAAACACTCTCATTGCTATAATAGCATTTTGGCGCCAAAACACTCCAACGGTCAAGATTAAAATCTAGCCAATCAATGGCTTAGATTATTGCTGGGAAAAGTTAAGTGGGTACCCTAAACCCTAATTCAGTGATATAAAAGGACCAAAGAGCATAGAAGAAAGATAGTGTAGTTTTAGCTTATTCTAGTAATGTCGAATTAATGTTAAGTCCACTTTTAAAATGTTAATTTTTGATTTCAAGTTGTAATATAAGTATTTCCAGTGTATTGCAAGTTTAAGTAATAAACATTTAAGGCTTTCTCTTTTTGAATTGAAATTTTGCAATTTCCTTGAATTCTCAAGCTTAGCTTAATCATTATTAAATCTGGATGTTTACTGTTTCATAAGCTCAATTCTAGTCATTTATAAGCTTTAATAAGCTCAGGAAAGTTTTAAAGTAGTTTTAGTTAAAAATTCTCAAAAATGCAAAAAAATAGTGAAAAATCAAAAAGTCAAAAAGAAGAAGAAAAAGATGCAAGGAGCAAGGTGTATTAAGGATGGCCTTGGTTTAGTGCCTGAGGGGAGGCTTAGGACAGGATTGTGTACCTTGGTTCTTGGTTCTGAGCACATAGGACCTTTGTAAGCCATTTCTTAAATTTATGCAATCTACTGTAGCTATGCTTATTTGTGCTTATTTTCTTAGTTTTCATGCTTGTTAATGCTTATGTGCTCAGTTTATGTTTACTTATTAGTGGTATAGATATTTAGACTTAAATTACTCATTTCACTGTTAAATTTAGTTGAAATTGCTCATTATAGTTTGCTTATTAGAAACTGCTTTTCTTTGAATGTTTCTTGCTTAATTCATGATACTATAGCTATTTCTTCACTAGTTGTCCACTTTTGAAGCTTAATTCCACCATTTCCTTTGAAAAAGTCCACACAGACTTGCATAAAGGGGTGTTTGGATGATCTTTGTTCTGTGTGTTCCAGTGAGATTTTGATGTTGTTCTTGGTCCATACATGTCATAATATGTCATATTAGAACATTAAAACCATAAAATCCAGTGCTTGTTTCAGGAAAAGTCAAAAGTTGGTCTGAAAATTGATTACTTGCATAACTGTTGCAATTTTTGAGGACCAAATCGTTATTTTAGGTTTAGAAACTGTTAATCTAGCTAATGTTAGTTTCATTTTAGGTTAAAACATCATTATAAGTAACCTATGTCCATTAGAAATTCAGTTAAGTCAACTTTTCTCAAAATTGAAAAAGTCAACAATTTTCATATTCAGAAAATGGGCGCAACTTCTTGATAATCTCTAGGGTTTAATATAGATTAGAAATAGTTAAATATTGTTGTTTTGTGTTTTTCGATTGCTTGTGTATCTGAATCAACAGATAAATTTGATTTTCAAGCTCATTTTCTTATCAAGAATTGATCACATAGTGACCCCTTTGGCCATTTGCCTGCCCTGCACCCAGGATGTTCTTGTTTTGACCCATTTTCTACACCCCATATCTTGTTCATTAACTGAGATCATGACTTGAACTTTTGTGATTTGGCAAGCTTGATATACTGTCTTGTAGTATGTGCCTCTTGTTCATCTTTGTGTGCTTATCAGGTGTGCTTATTTTGCTCCTTTAGTTGCCCCATTAGCCACTTTTGCTCCTGTATGCAACTCAGTGAAACACTGAGCTTGTTGATTTCTTCGTGTTAATGCTTGATCCTAGGTTGTTAATTGAGGATATTAGCTTGTTAGGTGTTGCTGAGGTTGTTTGTGTTTGTGTTTGTGTTTGCCTTGGTTTGTGCTTAAGTGCTTAATTGGTTAACTGCCTATTTCATAAAAGCTCATTTTAGTTCAAAATTCACCACTGTTGGTCCTTTTGAGCTTGCACAAGCTTGCTCTAGCTTATTATTTTGATCATTCAAGCTTTTCTGACTCACCTTGAGCCTTTTCCTAACTTGTGCACCTTTGAAATCTTGCTTGTGAGCCTTTCCATTTAGCTTTAATCACTTATATAGTTAACTGATTTTGTTAGCCATATTAGTGTTTTGAGCTCATTTCACAAGCCCCTAGCTTGTTCCCTGGTCTATCCTATCCTGAGCTTTTGGGCTTTTTGGAAACCCCAGTGTACCAGCTTTTTGGCACAAGGCTTGTTTTGGCCATTAGAGCTTATTTTAACAGCTTATATAGGCCTGCAAAAGCTCCCTTGGACCTGTTTGTCTAGCAGTTTTGAGATGAAGCTTGTTTGAGATTTTTAGCTTGTCTCAGTGTTCTTAGTTGTTTGTTTTAGCTTATTTGTAACACACTAAGTACCCTTTAGCTTATTTTATCCTTTAGAGTAGCTGTTAGCTTATTCCTTAGCTTTTTCAAGTTTAAAAATTTGTTTTAAACAAAAAAAAGTTCACTGTTGGAAACATAAGCTCCCATTGAGCTTATTTTGGCTTTTCACAAAAGTTGTTTTCACAAAAGTAGCTTAATTTAGTTGTTAAATCAGTTTGCAAAAAGAAAAATCCAAAAAGAAAGAAAGTGATAGCTTCTATTTAAGCTATTTTAGCTTTTTAGCTTATTTTTCTGCTTTTTCATTAAGCACTTGTCACTTTTCATAATTTTCCTAAGTTTCTGCTGTTGTTTAGTGTTTGTATAAAAATTCTCATAATTTTATCTTTTCATTTTTTATTTTTAATAATTAAAATTAGTTTAATTTGTTTTAATTAATAAATCAAAAATAAAATCATTAGTTGCTTATTTATAAGCATTTGCATCTTTTTATATTTTTCCTAGCTTTTTATAATTATAGAGTAATTTTAGAAAAAGTTTCATAATTTTTACTGTTCATTTGGTATTTTTTATAATTAAGTTTAGTTTAATTAGTTTTAAATTAATAATAAGTAAATAATTTCTCAAACAGCTTATTTATAAGTTTTAGGAGCTTTTTATAATTTTTTAGGATTCCTGTAATGGATGTTATTACTATTGGTTTTCCTTCACTTTCTGGGGAGGGTTTTACTCAAGCTACTATCCGTGTTGAGAATGAATGGAGACCTCCCAGGTGTAATGTATGCATGATTTTTTGTCACACCCATGATCAATGTCCTAAAAAGGTGGTGAGTCCTCCTTTTGTTTCTAATCCACATGTTGTTAATCAAAGTGTGGTGCTGGATAAAGACGGTTTCCAAATGGCGGGTAAGAATAAGAAGGGTAAAGCCAAGTCTACTAATGATAATCGGTTTGTTGGTCCATTGGTTAAACAGAATGTCAAATATGTTCCAAAGGCGGCAACTAGTGAACCTAAGAAGGGTACTACTTCTATGGGTAAAGCTTCTTATATGTCGTCTATGTTGAAGTCTACTGGCACTACCTCAAATGAAGGTAATATTAGTACATCTAATCCGTATGCTGCATTGGTGATGGATGAAGAAGATGATGAAGATCTTGTTGAAATTTGAAAATGTTTATGATGAATCGGCTAACTTATTTAATAATCCACATACCGCTGAAACTTCATCTTTCACGGTAGCTGTTGGTTAGCTTGTTTCAGTTTATTGTTTATTTTAGGTGCATCTTTTGTTCCTAGAGTTGTAAGTGCTTATGGCATGTCATAAGCACTAGTATTAGATGTTTATCAAACTATTTAGCTTGAGGTAAATATGATATCTCAGCCATATTCCATTTGTACTTAAATTTTTCAGTTTTAATATTATTTACCGAGGTAACCCTTTACAAAAAAAAAAAAAAAAAAAAAAAAAAAAAAAAAAAAAAAAAAAAACAACCGATGTTCACAACATTTGAACCACATCCAGATTACATGGGAGGTGATGAACTTTGTGACGTACGTGGCTATAATGATGATATTTCTAGTGCAACATCTATCGACATGAAACAGATTCGCAATGATATTGCCACTTCAATATGGAATGCACGTCGTCGGTAGTACATTACTAGTGTGTAACGGTATTATGAAATGTCCAACATGTAAACGTAACTTTATTATTTATTTAGAGAATTTTCTATGGAAATATGTATATGTCCTTTTACGTTATTTTACATATAAATAAATACAGCTACAACTATGTTACCAAACATTTTTATTTAAAAAAGTAGCTACTTGTTATTATGTTTGTGAGGGATTAGGGAAGGATAAATAAGGAATTAGGTAGAATAAAAGGGACTAAAACAATAAGAAGTTGAAAGCCTAAGGTCTAAATAAGCTTTTAAAAACACTATAACTAATACTAGTACATAAAGTATTTAGGTTACTTGCTCAAAAGAAGGAGGAGAAAAAAAAAAAAAAAAAGTATTTAGGTTAAACTAAACTGGTTGGCCGGAGAACAAACTGCAAAAAAAGACATGGAAGAGATAATGGATGTTCGGTCGGTTGTCGAATCAGTTGCTACAGATGACGAGAATGCCCCTCTTTACAAAGTCGAAAGCCTTTGTATGCGTTGCCATCAGAATGTACTCTTTCACTCTTTCTTGATTTTCCAGAGTTTTTTTATTTGTATAAAGTTTATACTTTTTGGTTTTTGTTACAAAGTTGTAATCTTTTCTGTCTTTCACTCATGCCCCAATATTTATTTTTAACCATTAATTAAGTACTCTAGAAAACATGAATGAAGCTAGTAGTGCTAAGAAATTTTAAGTATGGGTTTTTAGTGCAGATGGTTGGAGATTCTTTAAAGATGCTATTTTTCTGTATTTTGATTATTGAAATATGGAGATTTTGCCTTAGGATACATACAGTCTCGAGATAGAGTAGGGCCTGTAATAAGTATTACAAGATACAAGAAACGCGTCGATTTCTTTTTTGACCATGACCCAGTTGCTATGGCTATAGCTCGACAATTGTGTATGCTTTGTGATAAAATAAAAGTATGAGTGTGTTAATATGTGGTTAATTGGCTATTGGTTTAAGCAATTAATTTATATTGATTTTCGAGTTATAACCAACCCACTGGCATTTTGTTTTTTTAACTTTCTTGTCACTGAATTTATCGAGTATCTAAATGTATGTTCTTCACTACTTATCTCTTATTGGCTTATTGCTTATGTGACAGGGGACATCAAGCTTCTTGTTGACATTAATTCCGCACTTTAGAAAGGTATAACTAACTTACAATATTACTCCCTTATATTTATAATTTATGCTTCAGTTGTATTATTATGTGGTTTTGTTGCAATTTGCTATGAAATTCCGCAAATTGATGTAGCCGTGAATTACGTAGTTGCGATACTATGTTTCAAAACCGCATTTAGATAAAGCCACATTATATGTTGTTTATTTAATGGTGAACTTGCCATGGTAGACCAAGAAGGTTTGCATCATTTAAAATTAGAAAACCATGCTAATTTTTTAATGTTTGGATGCAGATCTTATTATCAGCCTTTGAATGCCCTCATTGTGGTGAAAGGTAAGTTGTTTTAGTTATTTCTTCTTGAAGCATGTGTGTAACAAGTATTTAACAAATCGGCTCCAGAAAGAGCATGATTTGTTTTTCTCAAATCAAACGGATGACTTCGAAATTCAGAACTGGGATGGGTCATCACAAATTTATCAACTTCTTTTATACGTAGCCTTTTTTAAACGGCTAGCTACTTTCGATAGGCACGTACTTTATCAAGTGTTAGGATTTATGCAACGTATTCTGCTGTTGGATAAGAACCGAAAAGGGTGAAAGCTGAAAACATGTAACTAAAACTCTTCATTTTTCAATTTATTCTTAAATTTGCATTTTCTTTTTAAATAAAACTCTTCATCTTCAGAGTTACCCAGAAATCTTAATCATCTTGAACACATTTTCCGCCAACTAAACACTCAATATCATCTCATACTTTAAATCAATATCCACCTGCTTATCTTTAACATATCTAAACCTTTCACAACCCAAATTCTTGTACAGTATAATTTCTATCTTTTGCCTCCAACTATTCTCATTATACATACCTTATCAGACCAACTGCATCCCTTCAGATATTATTCGTAGCCGTACTTGATTAACTTGTTTAAGTGTAGCATGTATTTGCTCCATAAAAAAGTCGAGCATATACGGTGACTTCAATTTAGTCAAACCAACTTAAAACAAATCTAGTACCCAACTAAGATAGTACCCTTTGGTAAACTTCCCGTGATACAGAGATGGTTCCCAATGAGATCTTGACGAGTGTCCGCGAGATCTGTCATGTGAGACGCAACGAACAAGTGGCCACGGCTATCAACGTTGAGTAGGGAATCTTCATTTGCTGCCAGAAATGGTGGTGGTAACGGCATTGGAAGTGGTGGTTGTTTTGAATTATTCACCTGCGGTTTTTTAGTTAGTAGATGCACTAGTCTACTATATTAGTTTGGTTACGTGCATTTATGTATAATCAGTAGCATTAGTTTGTTTTTCAAAGATAAAATTAACAAAGATGATGGCTTTTTGGTTTAATGTGTTATCATATTATTGTTTTCACATTTTGACAAATCAAAAAACGTAACCCAATTTGGGTTTAGATTACAATTTTTATTTGATGTTGTTGTGGTTTGATGGGTGTAATGAAATTAAATGGCCGGAATCTTGATCGGTGGAAGAGGCGATGGTTGATGGTAATCTGGAAATTTGAATTTTGGAACTCAAATATAAATGGAAATTCAAGAATAAATTGAAAGAGGGATGAACACAAGAGTATAATAGTCAAATAACTAGGAAAGTTATCGATATTGTTCACATTTTGAAAGTATTTTAGCAATACTGATAATTAATAAAATATATTAAGTATCTATACTATCTATAATGGACAAATGGTAAAAGTGAAATGTTGAGTTTTCAACAATAGTCAAATGAGAGAGAAAAGTGAAATGTAATTAATACTCTTATTAAAACACCCCATTACTTAAAAGTACAATGATTTATTCACATTGTACAACCAATTAAAATACAAACCGGGTTGACCCGGGACGCTTCAAACCCGCGCGGGTTGACCCGGTTTAATTTGACCCATTTCCGACCCTACCTAGCAAGTTGACCCGGTTTAAATCGACCCATTTTTCGACCGGAACGGTTCAACAGGTTGAACCACCCGGGTCGAACCGGGTTTCAAAACATTATCCATTACTTAAAAGTACAATGATTTATTTACATTGTACAACCAAATAAAAACATATCTATCAAATTAAATACGACCAATTAAAACACAAACAGGGTTGACCCGGGACGCTTCAAACCCGGTGGGTTGACCCAGTTTAATTTGACCAGTTTTCGACCCAACCTAGCAAGTTGACCCGGTTTAAATCAACTCATTTTCCGACCAGAACGGTTCAACCGGTTGAACAACCCGGGTCGAACCGGGTTTAAAAACATTATGTTTAATTCCCAAATCTTCAAACTTTTATTATTTTCCGTTTATAACCTATAAACTTTTTTTTATCAATAAACTATCTATCGCTATAAAATCCCGTTGCTATGCACGGGTACTCGTCTAGTTTCGGTAAATCTCAAAAAGTATGTTACATGTTTTCAGCTTTCACCCAACCGAAAACACTTGTGAAAGTACATGACTTTTGCATGCTGATAACCCCTATTCAAATATAGAGCTGTTTCATTGTAGATTTACAAGAATCTATACTATTTTTAAGCTCTTAACTGCAGTCCATTTGACCTCAAAGTCAGATTGTACTTATATCTTTTTACAACATGATGGTTGAAAATGATAATTTTCTTTGCTATTATACTAGGAATAATGAGGTTCAGTTTGCTGGTGAGATACAGCCCCGAGGGTCTCGTTACACCGTGGAATTTCCGTCAGGTGATCAAAAGGTTGTGACACGTAGTGTGAATGTATAGGGAATAAACCCCTTTTCTCTGCACAAAGTATTTAGTTATTTAGATATAGGGCCAGAGGATGAACTAGATTCAGTAAAGCATTATAGTAATGTTTTTCTTTGCCAACATGCAGATGCTTAATCGACAAGTAGTAAAGTCTGAGACTGCCACAATCAAGGTACTTCACTATGTTAAATTATACTTGTAATTGTTATCAACTGCTAAAGATAATCTATTGGCTTAGATTTATTGGTGGAGACTAGCCATCTTTATCATTAAGTGATCAGGTGTTTCTTAGAAAGAGTGGAAGGACCATATGGCATGACTATTCATTTTATTATGCTTTAGGTTTATGTTTGTTTGACACCATATTTCCTTCTATACTGTAGTTTTTATCAAGTATTGACTTTCTTATGCTTGCAGATTCCTCAACTGGACTTGGAGATTCCTCCAGAGTCTCAACGCGGATCTTTATCAACTGTAAGTTCTGCATCCCATGCTCTGAAACACATTCTTTAGAATAATAAACTTTTAGTTCTGTACATATCTTATAGTGTGATGCTACATGTTTTTATCTGAGTTGTATATGTATGAACATCGAATGCAAAATGTATGGACTTAATGGCTGCAACTGAATTGGTTCGATTCAACAGTGTCTTGACATATTTGATTGAACCCCATTTTAAATCATTAAGTAATCTTGAGCAGAGTTCATTTTGTATTTTTGTATCCTGTATTGCATATTTGTATTAATGTTGAACGCCTGCTTTTCCACAAAGAATAGGCATAGAAGCTCGATAAAAATAATACATTGTGGTAAAAAAAAGATGCAGATCTCTATTAGTGTATAAATATAGCTTAATTTAATATGCTACTAACCATGGAATATCTTTATAAAGAATCCAGAGATAGCATGTCTATGCTAAGAGATAGTCGTTTCTATCTATGAGCATGGAAAGTGTGTTCAAAATCAGCTTGTTAACCTGAGCTGATATCTTAATGAACAAGCTCCAGTCAATCTGTAAACTTTTTTCCTTGGCTTAGCGTTTTCAGTAAAATGTAAATTTGTAGGAATTGAGGTCAAGTTTAGTAAGGTTGACCCAAAACACTTTTTTGTTAATTATTAATAAAAGTAATAAATAGTTTATTTTATTACAATTACAGAAAACATAATTTCACCAGAATGGTCCAGTATTTGGAATAAAGTTATTCAGTAGGCCACTGGCCATATGCATTGAAATCACAATTTAGGAGACTTGTGGCCTGTTTTACCTTATTGACCAATTTAATCACCATTTTTGTATAACTTACTATCTGACACGTAATAAAACATAACCCACATCAACCATTTCTTAATAAATTGGGTGACATTTTTTTCTCTAGTTGGAATAGCTTTTATGTCTTGGCGCATCTTAACATGTCTAGTTAACAGGTGGAAGGGATACTACTTAGAGCTTCTGAAGGACTGCAAGCTCTTCAAGAGGAGAGAAAGGTAGGTATCTGTTAAATATTGTATTGTATATTAACAGCATCCGCATCCTTCGATAATGTTCTTTTCTTGTGGTCTCACTTTCATATGTTGGCATTTCTCAGAAAGTGGATCCGCAAACTGCTGAGGCAATAGACCAGTTTATACCAAAATTGAAAGAATGTGCAACTGGAAATTCATCTTTCACCTTCATTCTTGATGATCCTGCTGGTAACAGTTTCGTAGAGAACCCGTAAGTTACTCAATTCATGCAACTGTTATCCGGCTGAAAACTTTTTTTCATTAAAACTACAATTTCTCTTTGCATTTTTATATTAGTAGTTTATCTTACTTTATTTGAAAATCGTAATCCTGCTAATATTTTGTTTTAGAAGCATGTGGTGGTTCAGATAGAGGGAATTATTCATAATACTCTTGTTTATGTTTAACTATCACAATTTCTAGAAATTATTTTCTTTGTAATATATGTTATCAAAGATTTTTACTAGAGTTGACAGTATGGGAAACTTAAAGTTCGGGTCGGGTTGACCCACGAACACCTTTTTTCTTGCCTTTATTGAATTTTATAAATACTAATCAGATTATTTTTACGAAACAACTTATTAGGCGGTATACAATTTGGATGAACACCCCATTCAACCTGTTTTCATCTACACATAAATGGGTCAAAACTGCCACCTTAGATATCTACTAAATTAGTCACCCTTATATGCAACAGGTTTGCCCCATCCCCAGATCCATCATTACATATTGAGTTTTATGAGCGAACTCGTGAGCAGCAAGCAACATTGGGATATGTCTTTGACCCAACACTATCAGCAGAAGTTTCCAATGAAGCAGCATCAGGTTCTCAAGAAACTGTTGAACCACATGGATCAGTTGGTGCAGTGGCTGGCCGTCGAGCAATAGCCCAGGGGAATACTGCAGAATTTTCTGAAGCTTTGTTTCGGTATAGTGCTCCGGAAGAGGTACTTTAGCTATACACAGTTTGATTTGAGGGAATGGTGTTGATATCCATAGATGCATACCTAAAGGGTTGGGTTCGAAATCCATACCCGTTCTCATTCCACCCTGTTCTCATTCCCTCATTCCCATAGTGAATTGTAGCTGTAAACCAAACACTGCCTAAGATTATGTCTAAACTTTTGACTTTGTGTTGACAGGTGATGACTTTTCCATCCACATGTGGTGCTTGTGCTGTAAGCTGTGAGACTCGGATGTATGTCACCAGTATCCTTTTTGCTTGCCTTTATTTGTTACTTCAATTCTTCAAAAGCAACAAAAGTCTAATAAAGTAATAATATAAGGTCGTGAGTGTTGTTCCTTACAAAAGTCATTAGTTGCTTTTAATTATCTGAATGCA
Organism: Artemisia annua; assembly: GCA_014162995.1. NCBI lineage: Eukaryota > Viridiplantae > Streptophyta > Magnoliopsida > Asterales > Asteraceae > Artemisia > Artemisia annua. The sequence continues at coordinate 157,672 of LBNU01022127.1, read as the reverse complement.
ATTTATGAGATAGTGTTTAGATGTGCTATTTCCGTTTGAATATGTAACTTTAAAATGGACAGTGTTGGGTAAAGTGTAAATAGGAAATGAGATGCGATGACACAGGGATAGCGTTTCTCAGTTTAAGATTTATTGAAGGGTTAATTGGCTGTTTTTGTTTTACCATTTAGTATCCAGTTTTGTTGCAGCTGGAATAAAACTAATTATCCAAACAAATTATTAGGTGCCTATATAATCATGTAACCCGAAGCAGTATCTATGTATCATAAGCATGTTTTCTGCAAATATTGGTTTAACTTGACTTTATATAGACATCCCTTACTTTCGAGAAGTAATTGTCATGGCATCTACTTGTGATGCGTGTGGCTATCGTAATTCTGAGGTTTGTAGCCCCCCCCCCCCCCCCTGTTTTTTTTTTCTCTCTCTCTCTCTCTCTCTCTCCCCCTGGGTTTGTGCATGGTTATGCTATATTTTATACATTCTCATAATTATTTCATTATCTACAGCTGAAGGCTGGTGGTGCTATTCCAGACAAGGGGAGGAAGGTTTCTGTTTCTGTAAAAAATATACGTGACTTGAACCGTGATATTATAAAGGTATTGAACTTATAAAGTGATTCTCTTTAGCTTTCTTATAACTAAATTAAATTCTTCTCCTTTTTGAAATTAATTTATATAATGCAAATTGTTCTATTTTGTTTTATATTCTTGTTAGAGCCTTTCACCGCTTGCAACCAGGTTTATACCTTTTAATTCTTGATGTTTTGGTATTTCAGTCCGATACCGCCAGTGTAATAATTCCAGAAATAGATTTGGAGCTAACCAGTGGCACATTAGGAGGGCATGTGTCAACTGTTGAAGGTTTGATTACAAAGATAAGCGAAGGTACTTAATACTTATTCTCCCTTTCCTTTATTTGATGTACCCTTTCTAGTACAGGAGGATATTGTGACTGCCTAATCATATATAAATATACCAAACTTCTATAAAACGGCTAGCAAAAAACTAACTCAAAAATCATAAGCATATAAACTTGCAACTAGGGTTGAGCACGGTTCGGTTTGGCGGCCAAAACCAAAACCGAACTGAAATATTGGGTTTTTGCAAAACCGAAACTGATCGGTTTTTTGCCGGTTCAGTTTTTTCGTTTTTCTGTCTGTTTTGGGTTCCGTTATTCGGATATTTGAGCAAGTAAACACATAGTATGATCTTTTCAAATATGTATTGATATATTGTCGAGTAAACACACATACAAATTAAGCACACGCATAAAGGTTGAGAGAAATATATTTTAAATTCACCCATAAAAGAAACATGAATTTGTAAAATTAATTAATTTAGTTATTTATATCATATTAGATATATATTATTATATAATAAATTCAGTTCGGTTCGGTTGTTGGACAAAGACCAAAATGTTTTTGAAAAGTAGAAACCGAACCATCGGTTTTTAGTTTCGGTCGTTTATTTCAGTTCGGATTTTTTCGGTTTTCTATTTGGTTTTGGTTTTTGTACTTGCATATGTGTCGGTGATAGTAGATTGTTAAAGTCTTAAAGATGCACTTATAGAGAGCTTATGACACTGCAAGCTGATGAAAATGCTGTTCTAACTAATATCAGGGCTTATAGAGAGGGCAAAGTTGGATCCATTTACTTATAAATGGGCTCTATTCAGCTTTTCTTTTGGTTCTAATCGGTCAAACATGCAAACGCAAAAAACAAAAAACAGCTCAAAAAGAATCCTATAACTATGGAAAGTTAAATTTCTAATGTGGAATTGTGTTTGACATACTAATAATGTAAAAATAAATTTAAATAGTTTGACAGCTCTAGTATTTATACTTAGAACATTTATACCCTGAACTATACTACAATACAATTAAGTCCAGTATTTTAGATACCACATTGTTTCTCTTTTCTTTGTGAACCATTTTATAAGATATTCAAACATGTTAAATTAATTAGTCAAAATGGTTTGTGTATTGTAGCTTTGGAGAGAGTGCATGGGTTTACTTTTGGTGATAGTTTGGAGGAGGGCAGAAAAAACAAATGGCAGGACTTCAGAGCAAGGCTTATTAAGGTGCTCTTTTCCAGAACCTATAAGCTTCTTTGCATTGTCCATTTTGTCGTATTCGAATCATCTTTAAATCTGTATGTTGACGTGTGTAGTTGCTTGGAATAGAATTTTTTCCCAGAACCTTATAAGCTTCTTTGCATTCCTTGCTCCTCTAAAAAATATTATATAGTTCACTTTTTATCTGATTGGGAATAGAAATTTTTTATAAATATTTCAAAAAGGAAGCAGGTAAAGTATCAGAGAATGTAGACTGCACTAGTTTAGATGCTTCTTAGGTGGTTAAAGTCTGCTTAGGTTAAGTTGCAATTTTTAAGGTCTATGTAAAACGTGGTAGTTTGTCCTGTGAATTACCATGTCTTAGCCAATGGATGGACGGTAAAGGTGGTAATTTTGACATATTTACATATCAAATGATATATGATTTATCTCTAATGGGTCAAGTTAAAGTATATCACTAAAAAAGGAATGTGATGGAACATGGATGGGGTTAAAATGGGGTGAGAGTCATCAGTTTCAAAAGAAACTCCTAATACGCACATAAGTTGTGTATAAAATGGATAAAAAGGTGTTTGCAGGTTAACCTAGGTGTATTGTAATGTTTTATTTAAACTTAATTGTGCTTGTTCATGCTCTCCAGCTTTTGAGTCTTGAAGAACCCTGGACCTTGATTTTGGATGATGCTCTCGCAAACTCTTACATTGCTCCGGCTTGTGATGATATTAAAGATGACCATCAGTTAACAAGTAAGTCTACTTCCAAGTAAACTTTAAAAGTGTAATTAACTGAAGCATTTTTCTTATAAGTATTAACTAATGTAGCATGTCATTTGTCATTGGTGTGTACATCTCGATTCTGTTGGAGAAACAATATCCACTTGTATCTGTTTTATTCACCTTGCCTGCATCACATAATAAAAGATGTCAATTTCTACCCACCTAATCCATGTTATGTTTTAAAAAAAAATTAAATGTTAAACAAGTCAAATGGGGAAGTCTCAGTTTTTTTAACAATCAGATAGTGTATTTTTAATACATAAAACTTTGTTATTGGTAAACAATTAAACATTATTGAGATAAAGTGTTTTCGTCAACCCACACGGACGTACACAAAAGGTATGCATATTTAGTTCTGTCCCATTACCAAGCCCATTGGACATGACTTTTCTGCCATCTCTATGTAGTAAATTTGTTTTGTCTTGTTTTCAAAACGTTTGTATTGGTGTTTTATGCAGTTGAAGAATATGAAAGAAGTTGGGACCAAAACGAGGAGTTAGGTTTAAACGATATGGACACATCTACGGCTGATGCTGCTTATAACTCAGTAGAAGCTTCATGATACTACAAGAGCTGTTATTTGCTTCCATATGGAGCCGAGAGTGTATTATTTTTCATTTTCTAGAGATAGCTTGTAACATTTGATTTAGTGTCTTCTAGTGAGCCTTAAACTGTTGGTTCTTTCATGTTCCTTTACTTATTCAAATTCACCATTTTGTTATACATGGATGATGCATACTATCACTTTTTTTAGTAACAATGATTTTTGATCTTTTGGCCGACCAATCTATGGCGTTTGAGCCCACGTCACACACAAACAGGGTGAAGCCCTTTGTTCGAGAAGGTTGATGTTGTCATTTCATTTGTTACGGAGTAAGATTATTGTATTAAGATGTGCTATATTTTATCAATGGTTAAAAACCACTGCTTCTTAAAAAGACCGCGAGACTATTATTTCTTTACATGCCTATAAAAGTCAGTTGATAATTCCTTAAAATGTCAATGTCATCTATATTAATGATTATGTGGTCCTCATATGCATGTTTGCATTTAAACCAAAGAAAACAAATAATGGAAATCGTCGAGGCGACTTTTATCTATAAAACATCGCTATTTAAAGTTTAAAAGATAGAGAGTTGATTGTCACACTTTCATTTTTTATTTGTACACTCTATTGTAAAATCTGAATAAGCGACATATAATAAATATACAACTACTTAAAGCATACTTTGATGTATGCAAATCAAATGTGAGACCTCCATTAAAAGATATATGCCGAAAAAATAGGAGAAAAACGATTACAAACGCAAATTATATGTGAACAATTTCGTTTGGTGCAAACGATCTTGAAGTCACGCCAACCTCTTGAGTCTAGAAAACGGAAAATTCTACCCGGTTTGAACATGTATGGGGTGAGCTCAAACTCTGTGAATTAATCGAATACCATGATTACCCGAAAAAAAAAAAAAAAAAAAAAAAAAAAAAAAAAAAGTTGTTGGCCAAGACAAATGAAAAACGCCATTGGGCGTGTATCAAAAAGATACTTTACATTAGTTTGAATTTCATTATACAAAGGAAATATGCCAAATGTGGCGAATCTGGTTATAATAAAGCTGCTAGTATTTGGGTTGTCTTTAGGCCGGTCGTCTCTAAATTTCGAAACCCTGTACAATTTTATTTATTTTTTGATAACCAAACATGAGGTGTGTGATATAAATGTTGTAACATTGCGAAATTTGGAAGGCTTGTGCAGTTGTATCTCTCGCTGTGGTTGCATTTTAGATATATACAACTAAAAGGAGAAAAAGAAAAAAATGAAAAAAGAAGGCAACAATAATAAAAAGGATCTCAAGCTTTAATGGGGAGATCATCCAACAATGACTTGTGGGAAACGTATGGCCTCTTATATGGAGAGCTTTGAACATATAGGCTAGTGGAAGGATATGCATCAAATGTGAGTAAATGCAATTTTTTTACTTAGGAAAATGATAGATTATCATCATCTAAAGCCAAGATAATGTAACTACTCTTGTTATTTTTCAAGTTAAATAATCAGCCTACTCTTAACTATTTTGTCCAAGAGGTATTTGTGAATTGTGACTGTTGATACAAAAGTTGGGCGTTCCTTATTTGGGTTCCTGTTCTCGTACCAATCAGATCTTAATGCTTGAGACCTGCGCACTAAGAAAGCAAACAAACACCGTTAGGCTTATCGTGGGATTGTCTCCCACGATTATCCTCCGGCGTGAGAGTAAGTAATCGGTTTTAGGGTTGTATTGAAGAGTTAGGGTTGTAAGTCGTACCTTTAATGAGAGCTGTGACGCCCTATATATACACACGAATCCTCGTAGGTTTCGTGTTCCTTACTCCTCGGCGTGTCCGCCTAAATCGGCTATTTGATATATATCTCATAAATAAGAGATATCCTATATCAAAACCATAAATAACTTTGGGTTTGGGCCTTTGTGAGCCCAAACCGTCACCATAATAGTCCACACGTGGTGGGCTTAAATACTAGTGACGTTTAATAGTTGGGTTCGTGACCCGAATATAGAATATACGTCATCATGTCCCCCAGTCTAGTATGCGCACAGTGAAACCGCGGATGCTAGACTATTAATCATAGCGAAAAATGCGCCCGCATACGTGGCGGATAAGTTCAAACGTTTCCCGCCCAAAGGGATATACCATGAATCTAGTCCTAATAAGTCCAAAAGATCTACCTTGAAAAATGTGAGAAAGTGCAAAAGGTGCTGTACCCTATGAGTTCTCAGCCACACGATGAAGGTTAGTGGAGTCCACGTGTCAATCATCTAGGGGGGGGGGACCCTATATAAACTACCGCCTCCCTTTCACTGTGTTTATCACAGTAAAATTGCTCATTTCCACCATAGCTAAAGGAAAATCTTTCACAGCAGCAAAAACTCGCTATTCTTCAAAGGTAGTAGCGCTGCGCATTAAGAATTATAAAATACTAACGATGGTTCGCCAATTATCTGACTTCCACTCCGATATGTCCGAGGATGATCTCCGTCAGTTCACCTCGGATTACTTTATCCCACTCGCGGTGCATCCGGTAGTACCGGTGGCATCGGCGTCCATCGCTGACTTTCCTGAGGGAAAGGTAGGGGTATACACGCATTTCTTCGAATTCGCGAATCAACGTGTGCCCCTGTCCTTATTTTTGTGCGACGTGCTCAATTTTTATCGTTTGCACATCTCCCAACTTCACTGTATTGGCGCAGCGAAGATAACCAATTTTGAAATAAACTGTCGTTTGTTAGCAATTAACCCCACCATTAACCTATTCCGCGCGTTTTATCACACAACGTGGTCAAACGGGTGGGCTACCTTTTTGAAGCGCGCAGGTCCACTGCAGTGCTTTACGGAAAAGGTAGACGTGCTAAGGAACTGGAGGGAAATGTTCTTCTGGGTTGATAGCGTCTTCTTCCCCTGGAATTTTGTCTTTTACACGCAAGGGACTCTACCGAGGGATGAGCGCCCTAACCCCGGTACATATAATTCTGACGACGCTGAGACCATAAATGCGAACCGCATTCCCATCAAATCCGTCCCAGAGGATTTTTTGGTACACATGGGAATCAGTCGCAACTACTTCCATGGTCCTGACGAGGTGCCAACATTTTTGGACGAGGAGAATCGGGGTGGGTGCTCGTCCTTCTTCACCTTCGCTTTAGTATTGTAAGCGCTCACTTTTTATTATAAATTATGTAACCCTTTCTTTGTTTGTCATTGTTGCGCAGAGATGGATCTTTTTTCTGTTGTGAAGCTGGCGAAGCCGACCCTAGTGACCGTCGGGGTGCGCCCATTAAGGGAGGGTGAGACACCCATATTGGAGGACACCGCTGGGCGCACCATGGAAATGGTGCAGGAGGAACCAGGGAATGCCTCCCCCCCCCCCATTCTAGAGGCGGCTCAGATAAGCAGCATGCCTAATCAAGAGGCCCAATCCCAGGAGTGATCGCACGCAGAGTCATCTGACAGTGCGAGGATCCATTTGGTGAAGAGCGCAGAGGAGGAGGAGGATAGCCAACCGCTGAAGCGTAAGAAGACTTCCGGTGATGATGGTGCGGGCCCATCCAAGAGGCCGCGCCGAATTGTTGACGCGTTTGGGTCATCGTCGGAAAGTACGCACCCCCGGGATACGAATGAAGCCCCGCTTCCTAAGTAAGTAATCGAATATCATCTTTTGAATAAGTTGTCCTTATCTTTATTAAAAATGCAAGAAATAACCTTGAACTTTTCCCTTCTATTTGCAGTGTTGAAGCTGCTGGAGAGACTGCGCAGGGGAGTCCCTGCGATGCTGAAGATACTGCGCATGGGAGCCAAACGTCTGGGCTAAAGGCTTGTGAGGAGACATCCACTGGTCAACTCATCGAGGAGCTGGGGTTAGCCGCTGCGCACCAAGCGACTTTGGTTGCACAGCTGAGGTCCAGGCATGCTGGGGAAAGTGGTCGCTCTGTGCAGCAGAATGAAGAAATTGTGTTACTGAAGGCGCAATTGGCCGGTGCCCAGGCAGAGTTGGAATCTACCAACTCGTATGCCAAAGTTCTTGCTGAAGAGAAGGTGTCCTTGCTTGCCCAAATGAAGCAAGAACGTGCTGATGCCAAGGACTACAAGGCCAACTGCGTATGGGCCTTGAAGTATATGGAGCAAAATAAGGACGCGCACTTCTCTCGGTTAGACCAGTTTCGCCAGACTGTGGAGAGTGCCTTGGAGAGGCAGGAGGCCAAACTTCGCAAGCTCAGCATCGAGTACGATGAGGAGTTGTATCCTCATTTGGTCTCATCTGTCGCTGAGCGCAGGTAACTTTTGATCTCTTTTTTCCTTTGAATTTCCATTTGTATAGCTTTTAATTAACTTAAACTCCTCTGCTGATTTTCGTTCGCAGGTGGCTGATCAGCCATGGTCTGCGTTTGGCTGCACTGAACACGCTGGAGTCCCCTGAAGTGGTGGGTGCATTCGGGGATGTTGTTCAGTGTGCTCTAGCGCGCGGCAAGGCGGAAGCGGTGGAGAAGCTGTCTGAAGATAAGTTGTTGATCGTGCCCATCTCCCAAGTGCCAGGGTATGATGGGGACGCATATGCCAAGCTTGTCGCTGCAATGGAAAAAATGAAGCTTCTGGAGCTTCCGCACATCGAGCAGTTGGAGCGCGATCAAGACTACCCCATTGGGGTCATTATGCAGGGACTAACTTTGGCAAGGCACATATCCAAAGAGGCTGATACACAGCTTGATTATTTTTTGAAGCCGGATGTGTCTCAGCTGCAAGTCCCTATTTTTGCACGCCCACGCGACCTCTTGAATCCCTTTTCCCTTGAGAAGGAAATCCCTCTCAAGGAGTCGTTAGAAGCTCATTCCATGAGACTTGCAAGGAAAGAGGGCGTAAAAGGTAAAGCCATCCTCTGTGGTCTTGGCGCTGCGCATATCCCAAGGTCTGATGGGGTGCCAGTTAGTGTTGCGACTGTGTCACCCCAAGATTGTGAGTTGCTAAGGAAACTCGAGGAATCTGGGAGTGCTGCAGTTGAGGATGGTAGCTCCAAACTTAGGCGTTCTTCCAGTATTTAGGCTTTTGGATCATGCTTCTTTCTTTGTAATAGACTTAACATTTTATTTAGCATATGTGCCTGTTAAGTCCATGTTTTTGTAATGACTCGTGGTCTATAATAAAATTTTGTACAGTTTTGCTTTGTATAAACTCGTGGCTTAAAAGAAACAAAGTTGGTTTGTACGTGCATTTGTTTTTAAATGTTTGCACTTAGCTCCTTATCTTGTTCAAGCACTTACGCAAACGTACTCAAAGGAGTATATGAACTCGTGGTTCGTTAATGAATTTGATTTTTTTGAAGTTAGTCATTTGTCTTTGCGTGAAAGACACCTAAGTTATGTAGAAACATCAAACTATTATAAACGTACTTAGGAAAATTTATAAGGAATCCATAATCGTGTATGAAGTTCATAAGTTAAAGATCATATTCATGTATGAAATTTTACAAGTGTATGCAGCGTACTCTGAATAATATTTTAAGGAGTCAAGAGTCTTGGCTCCTAAATTGTTAAACGCGCACAGTGTGCAATGTTGCGCATCCATCGTGGGGTGCGCAAGGAACTTACGCCAACGTCTTGAGCGTAAGGTGTTTAACAAGGATGCGTGATCCGAAGTTGATGGGTTTGCAAGCCTCTTACTCAACGAGTTATTTAGTAGGTTAACTCATCCTTTTACCATCGTGGGTATTAAAAAGTGCATGCACGCCATGTAGGCCAGAGGTAATGTAACCAACACATTGAAACATAAATATGATTTAAATAACAATGTAAAGAAAATGTATCGCGGAGTTAGCTAGAAACCGCGAATTTAAATTAATACTTGCAAGTTTTTGTAAAAATAAGGAAAATTACTTGTCTAAATAAAGAACAAGAACAGAAATACATGGATATTTATTAAGCACTTACTAAAGTGCGGGGGTGTCCATGTGTGGGGCCGTAGCCCTTCCTAAAGATAGCATCTCTTGAGATTGCAGATGTTCCATGTGCGTTGTAGCTCCAGGCCATCTTTGTCACGCAGCCTGTATGCGCCTTTCCCTAGTGCTTCAATGACCTCATAGGGTCCTTCCCACTTTGGTCCAAGCTTTCCTGTATCTTTTGCGTGACTTGCGTCGTTTGCGCGGTATACAAAGTCGCCTGGTCTGAATGAAGTACTCCGTACTTTAGCGTCGTAGTATCCCTTCATCTTTGACTTAGCTTTTGCTTCACGTATAGCTGCGCGTTCGCGCCTTTCCTCCAATAGGTCCAGGTCTATACGCCTTTCATCATCATTGGTTGCCACATTAACTTCCGCAGTACGAATAGTTGGCATCCCAATTTCGGCTGGTATAACAGCTTCTGTCCCATAGACAAGGGGGTATCCCCATTGCTAACTTTGATTGTTGTGCGGTGCGCCCACAATACATGCGACAATTCATCTACCCATCTTCCTTTGTGTATATCTAGACGCGCTTTAATTCCTTCTCCTAGGCTACGGTTTGCGCGTTCAACTAGTCCATTGGTTTGTGGGTGTTTGACTGACGCGAAGTGTTGTGTTATGTTTAACTGTGCGCACCAGTCTTTGAATGGGTTGTCACAGAATTGTTTTCCGTTGTCTGAGATGATCTCCCCAGGTAATCCAAAGCGGCATACTATGTTGTCCCAAACGAATCGTTTTACTTGATTACCTGTTATTGTTGTCACTGCTTTTGCCTCAATCCACTTAGTGAAGTAGTCTATTGCCACAATAAGAAATTTCAACCCTCCTGCTGCGACAGGAAAGGGACCAGCAATGTCGATACCCCACTTGTAGAATGGCCATGGCGAAGTGATGGGTGTCAACTCTTGCTGTGGTTGGCGTGGGATAGGCCTGTGTACCTGGCAGTCGCTACATCTCCTTATCATATCGTGCGCGTCACGGTGCATAGTGGGCCAATAGTATCCTGATCTCAAGGCTCGTGCTACAACAGACCGTGGTCCTGCGTGCATACTGCATGAACCGGCATGGATTTCTCAGAGTACATAATCTGCCTGAAGAGGTCCAACGCACCTAAGCCATGGTTGTAAGAATGAACGTCGATATAGGATACCGTCACGAAGTTCGAACCTCTGCGCTGTGCGCCGTATCCGTCGAGCGTCTTTCTGTTCTTGGGGTAATATTCCCTTGCTTATGAATTCTATGATAGGTGTCATCCAAGTAGGATTCTCTTCTTCTATCACTGTGGATATTTCCATCTCAGAGATGGATTTATTCTTCAAGGTTTCCACCAATATCTGTTTTGACAGGTGCGCAAAGCTTGTGGATGCGATCTTACTTAGCGCATCTGCTTTTCTGTTTTCTCCTCTAGGAATTTGATTGATGGTGAACCTGTCGAAATTCTGGATTAGGGACTTGGTCTTGTCGAGGTATTGGATCATGTGTTCCTTCTTAGCCACATATTCGCCTAACACGTGATTTGCCACTAATCTGGAATCGACATTTGCCTCTAGGTTATGTACACCCATTTGAGTTGCTATGCGTAAACCAGCAAGTAGGGCCTCATATTCTGCTTCATTGTTTGTGGTTGTGAATTCAAAACGCAATGCATAGGTGAATTCTGTTCCCTCTGGGCTAGTGAGAATAAGGCCTGCGCCTGATCCATCCTCGCATGAAGATCCGTCCGTGAATAGAAGCCATGGTTCTTGTAGCGTTACCTCGCTTTTTGTAGGTGGAGTATCGGTATCTGGCTTCTCGCTGATGAAGTCTGCCAATATCTGTCCTTTATTCGCAGTGCGTAGTCTATAAGAGATGTTATGCTCACTCAATAATACACTCCATTTTTGTAGCCGTCCCGATGCGTCAGGTTTAGAGATAACTTGCTTGATTGGTTCGTCCGTAATTACAGCTATAGGGTGCGCTTGGAAGTATTAGCGCAATCTCTTAGCTGCGAAGACTAGAGCTAGGACCAGTTTTTCCATGGCAGTATAGTTAGTCTCTGTCTTTTTTAGTGCTTTGCTTACAAAGTATATTGGTGTTTGAACGGAGTTCCTATCTGTCAATAGCACCGCGCTGACTGCTCCGTGAGTTGCAGATAAGTACATGATTGATTCTTCCCCTGGCCGGGGTGCGATAAGCTTGGGAAGTACTGCTAGATGTTGCTTGAGCTGTTGGAAAGCTTTTTCTACTTCCGCAGTCCACCGAAAGTCTCCCTTTTTTGTGCACTTCGTGAGTGTCTTGAAGAGGGGGAGTGATTTATCTGCTGACTTGGACAAGCGATTTAGTCCAGCTAATTTGCCGTTTAATGACTGGATTTCTTTTGGCATGCGTGGTGAGGGGAGTTCAATGATAGCTTTTGTCTTTTCTCGGCAGGGCTTAATGGCATCAGGTTCTATCAAATACCCAAGAAACATATCCTCGGTGGCGCCAAAGGTACACTTCTTGGGATTTAACTTCATGTTGATCCTTCCCGGTGTTGTGAATGTTTCCTCAATGCCGCGCACCAATTCTTCCTCAGTATGACTCTTGATAAGCAGGTCATCGACATAAACTTCCAGGTTGCGACCTACTTGCTTTTCAAACGCAGTGTCTACCAATCGCTGGTATGTTGTTCCCGCATTCTTTAGACCAAATGGCATTTTTGTATAGCAATAGACCCCTTGACTTGTATGGAAGGCTATTTTCTCTTCATCTTCCTCAGCAATCTGAATTTGATGGTACCCTTTGTATGCGTCTAGGAAACACTTAAAGGGGTATCCACATAGAGATTCTACCTTCCAGTCTATCTCTGGTAGCGAGTAACAGTCCTGTGGACATGCTTTATTAAGATCAGTAAAGTCCACGCACATTCTCCAACTGCCATCGCTCTTCTTGACCATTACTGGATTGGAAAGCCAGTCATGGTAGTAGACTTACCGCATGATGCCTGCGTCTACGAGTTTATGTACTTCCTCTAGGATGGCTTTGGCGCGATCTGGTGCTTGGCCGCGCTTCTTCTGTCGTATTGGAGGATATCCTTTTCGGATTTTTAGCTTGTGCTCTGTGATAGATCGTGGTACCCCAGTCATGTGTTTAGGTTCCCACACAAAGATATCTAGGTTTTTTTGCAAGAGTGCGCACACAGCTGCCCTGCCTTTGTCAGACAGTGAACCTCCAATCGATACCTCTTGATCTGGGTAGTCGGGATGAATTGAAACCTTGATGTTTGGTACCTTAGTCCCGCACTGTTTTGGGATATTCCCCGTTTCACTTGTCACCGTGTTGCAGTCTTTGGGTGATGTAGCAGTATTGTAGATGGTCACAATGCCTCCGTCCGCTGGGAATTTGAGCATCCCATGTGCTGTGGATGGTACAGCGCGCATAGATGATATTCCAGGTCTTCCAATGATGCATGAAAACTCTTCTTAATTTATGAGCTTGTTGGGATAATATCTAATCTTGCTTAATTTGTTGACAAAAACATCTTTGGGAAATATTGGCCGAAAGGGTTTTCTTAATGTTTTAATTCCAAAAAGTTAGTGCACGAATTAGTATGGGATATGATGTGTGACAAGCATCATGTTTACTCTTTAAAATGGATTAGAGAAGATGTCATCACGAAATAAGGCAGAAAGGATTCGTAGAAATTCATAAGTATAGAATTGCTTTTAAACAACATTGTGTTAATGGAGTTATTATTCTAGTTGTCTTAGGCCGAAAGGAAGTAATGAGATGATTGAATTCTAGTAATGGTTTAACATGATAAAAACCATTGATTGTTAATCTGTCACAAATCACAATTTCGGGTCATTTTCCAAACCTCGATAATTTTACTATTCACGTAACACTATTCACTCCTTGAGAAGATTTCAAGTCATTATTTTACTATTTACATTTTACTTAATATCCTATTTTAAGTAAATTACGTTTACCGAGAGAGTTTAACCACATATGTCGTATCACACACTCGTAATTTTTCGGACTCATTTTAATAATAAATTACATTTATTATTACTATATTTTATTTTTGAACTTTTCCGAACTCTTTTGAATTGAAAACGATAAATTATCTCGCAAAACGTGAAAAACTGCACGCAGCGCGTACCGACCCAACAAAACGTACTTCATTATACTTATTACATGTAAATCTTGTTAATTATAGAAACTCTTATTTGTTTTCCTTGTCCTTGTTTTGCCGTACAACACAACACCAAAACCATATCACCCATCATTTACTTTAATTCAAAATACAAATTATACACAAGAGATGAAGGCCTAGGGGAGCTCAACATAGTCCAAGTATTGTTTTGGTGACCTATTGGTATAGTTGGAAGATATACAAGGTTTAAGGGCTGAGTTTATAAGGTTCTTACAAGGGTCATCTAAGGTTGATTTCAAGATTAAAAATGGTGTACAAGACTTGTTGAAGATTGAAGGACTTGTTGGTGATTGAAAGATTTAGGGTAGTGTTCTTGGGTTTTGGTGATTTTCATCCAAGAATTTGTAAGTCTATATTTAGTTTTCAAGTCTTTCATTCATGTTGATGTAAATTATATACCTTGTACAAGTCTTATATGTAATTTGACAAGATATGACGTTGTACATAAAATTTTAATCATGAAAATAAACTAGAACAAGCTCTAGATATGACTTATGAAGCTGAAATTCTGAACAACCCCAAAGAATGATTAAACTGATCATCTCAGTAAACTTTGAGGTTAAGGCAATGAGATAAGACGGTAGAGCTATGTCTTGTGATCGTTTCGCCGGGTGGAACACCTCATAACTCATCCCGATGAATAAATGAGAGCACAAATGGTAAAACATGCTGAAAACTGCACACTGAACTTAGTTAGCTATAATCTCTTAAAAATTTCATAGAACCCTCTGTTGTACAAAGAATAAAAGTTTTAGTTAACACTTTAATCTAATCAATGCCGTGAGACCCGCATCAAACCGAGTTATAGAACTCAACTTATCACTATTTAGCGAGACTGTAGTATGCTATCCAAAATTCTGCATTGACATATGACTATACATTAGTAAATTTGATATAAGTTATGAGATATTTAAGACCATGAGACTTATTTTGGATCGGTAAATACATTCAAATATTTTGCCGAGGACATAAGAACCAAAACATAACGACTTACAGAATTAATGGATTATTAGTGACATAAACCCGACCCTAGGATAACTTATCAATAGGGCTTGTTACTATTTTTAATAAAACCTAAACTTTCATATTTTGTAAACTTACAAAATATGTACAATGTCAAAAGTGTATAAATACTTTTATAAAAGTTATTTTGTACTTTCTCGTTAAATATCTAAGACGCGACTATTATTTTTCTTAGGTCGTGGTGATTCCTTATTGTTGTGCTATACTTCTTTACATTGTTCTGCCATACTTCTTGGCACCGTTGTATTACTCACGTCACTACATTCCAAGGTGAGTTCATTCCCCCTATTTTAACTTGTTTCATAACTGTTTTGGGGGAGAATACATGCTCGTTTTTACATGAATGCAATACTTGTTTTACTTGAACATGCTACTTGCTTACTTAAACACCAATTGCCTTATTCAAATGTTTCTTTGTTTACTCAAATGCTTTATTTGTTTACATTTAACCACCTACATTTCAGGGGCATAGAGATACCTACATTGCTCGGGTATGGAATGATACCTACATTACATAGGTGCGTAACCACCTACATTTCATGGGTATAGAGATACCTACATTGCTTGGGTGCGTAGTCACCTACATATCTGGCGACATTGTCAGGATTGCCAGATGACGACATTGTCATGGTTGCATTATCACACTTACCATTTTATAGGGATATTGCTACATTTATCTTTGACACTTGGCTCAAATATTACTTTTGTTTTCATAAACCATATCATATTTGGTAGTGGGTTGCAAATACACAGGTTATAAGTCTTGTATGGGCGGGACATGGAACTGAGTGGATTTACAATGCCTTTGCTGGGAAAATCTTCATTCAAATGCTTTACATTACATTTTTTTTTACTAAGCTCTATGAACTCACCAACCTCGTGTTGACACTTTAGCATGTATTTTCAGGTATTAAGCAATGGCACGCTACTAGAGGCTTTTGGCAGGGCATGACATGCTCATAGAAGACTCTAATATTCATATGGGGACCATTTTAATTATTTTAAGGGTCTAATTCCGCACTATTTTTAACAATGTAAATTCAATACTTTTGTTAAACTATTTTATTCTAAATGATTGAGATGAAAACCGTTCTTTGCACTTGTGTTGTGATACCAATTGAGTTGCACCCCAGCGACATGTAAGCTTCCGCTGGACCCGATTTTGGGGGTGGGACAGATTGGTATCAGAGCCTTGGCTATAGAGAACTGGGTGTTTTTAAAAACCTAGACTATAGCTACTTTCACGAAAACTTAACCCTATGACCGCCACGTGCCTGCCTGCCAAGCTGATGCCTCCTTTGTGGTTTGTTGCTGACATACGTGATGAGATTGTATCTCATTATCAGATATATTATACTCACTTATTCTAGTTGATTCCTATAATTGTCTTCCATATAAGCATGCTCATGTATCGTATATGTCCCCGCGTTACGCTTTCTTCTTACGTAATTTCATCATTCGAACTCGAGTTTTGGTCACCTGCCTTAGTCTTTCAGAACATCTTCCCATATGTGAAGGACATAATATTAGTATAACTGAGCTAAGTATTTCAAAATTCATGGAACCTCGGTGGAATATAGACTGGTCATCTATATTCGACCCGGGACAGATGGATATAGGCTGACCACCTATATCCAGCTCAGAGATGAATTTTGCAATACTGAGAATAGTTATAATAAAATTTTGTCTGGATTGAATTTCTACTCGATTTCTAAAGGTTTCAAAAATTCATGTGTGTGTATACAATCGTTGCTAGAACCTTCACACCTTTCATCACCTCGTGAATCGCCGTCTAAGAGCACGTCAACTAATCATGACTCAACCTCAAGCTTTCATTCTATGGCAAGCCACATTAGGGCACCCACGTCTTTTCACCGATTCCACTCTAGAGACCAACACTAGCTGAATTCAGGGACTGAATTCCTTTTTGGGTGGGCGAATGTCACAAATCACAATTTCAGGTCATTTTCCAAACCTCAAAAATTTTACTATTCACGTAACACTATTCACTCCTTCAGAAGATTTCACGTCATTATTTTCCTATTTACATTTTACTTACTATCCTATTTTAAGTAAATTACGTTTACCGAGAGAGTTTAACCACATATGTCGTATCAGACACTCGTAATTTTTCGGACTCATTTTAATAATAAATTATATTTATTATTACTATATTTTATTTTTTGAATTTTTCCGAACTCTTTTGATTTGAAAACGATAAATTATCTCGCAAAACGTGAAAAACTGCACGCAGCGCGTACCGACACAACAAAACATACTTCGTTATACTTATCCCACTCTTAATATATGAAACTCGCAAGAACAAGCCCAAACTCGCAAGAGAAGAACAAACCCAAACTCGCAAAACATTCACTTTGATACTCGCAAATATGAACTTGGACACCTTACTCGCAAGAACTTATGTTGCCAAGATGATACTCGCAGGCAATTATAGCATACTCGCTATTAGAAAGTGATACTCGCTAAACCCCTGAACCATACTCGCTAAGACTCATAGCATACTCGCTAATATGAAGGTGATACTCGCAGAAAAGTAATATGATACTCGCAAAAGACTCAAAGAAATTTCATACTCGCAATTTTTACTTGACCCATACTCGCTAAAATGAAAGATACTCGCTAGAAAAATATTTTGATACTCGCAATTCACAACTAAGTGACTCCTTACTCGCTAAACCCTAGAATCTCTACTCGCAAAACACAAATTTAGACGCTGGAACTTGTTTAGACGTGAAACTAATGATTAAATATAAGGAAAACTTATGAAAACTTATTAAGAAACTAGTTTTAATCACTAAAAAGTTTATATATAAGCTAGCGACTCAAAAAGAAACCCTAACCCATATATTTTTTTATATATTTCGATCCATAACATGCAAAGGTGGTAAGATTTTTATAAAAGCTTTTGTAGATTATTAAGATAGATGTAAATAACGATTGATAATAACTAAGATAAGCTCAAAAAGATTTGTAGATGAAAAGAAAGATTAAGCTAGGAAAAAGATTTAAGACATGAAAAATAAAATTGCATTAATAAAAAGACTTACACTAAGACTCAAAATAAAACTAAGACTCAATAAAAACTAACTTACAAATGAGGCTAAGGGGAGGTATTTAAGGGGGCAAGGAAGCTTCCCTTTTTTACATCGTGTACGGTTTAGCCCCTATACTTTGATATCTCATGAAAGCTACACATAAACTTCTATTACAACGCTACTAAATGTTCTAACAATTAAACGTAAGTCCTTGTAACTTGAGGTAGCGTGTTGACGTGCTTTCCAAAGGTCTTTGAAGACTTAAAAGTGATCACTTGCTCGAATTTGAGAAGCTTATCTTGATATTTAACTTTGAACTTCGATTAAGCGTCTCTTTTATTTTCTTGAGCCTTTAAGAAATAAATTCGTCGTCACGGGCTTTTCTTAGGCAAATTTCATCTTTGGCTTCACTTTAAGACTCTTTTCCACATCTCGTGCTCGTTTAGGGCTTTTTGGTTGATTTTGATGTCGTTTTTGCAATATCCTTTCCTACACAGTCACAAACACAAAAACACGATATCTTTGGCGTTTAACGTTAGTTTTTGGTCTTTTAGGATCTGAAAATGGTGAATAAAAGGTATGTGAATAAGCACATACCAAAATCCCCCAGACTAAGGTATTGCGTGTCCTCACGCAATGTAATCACGTCATGCTTTAAAGATAAATAATTTCACACTTCTCTTTACTAACTTTAAAAAGTAGCAAAACGTTCAAGAGATATATGAAATTATTTATTCCCTAAAACGCCCCGGTTTTCCAATTTTTAACTATGTACATCTTATATTACACTACTTTAGCTTATGACGGTGTGCTTGACTTTCATTATCTTTCAATAACGATTAAGGGTCATAGAGTAAGAACACGATTCATAGAAAAGTGACCGATTGGATAAAATTCATCGTCCCTGATTTTTCACAAGCCCCCAAACTAAGCGTAAAAACGGATCATTGTTTAATTACAAATTAGATGCTAACGCTACCCATGGACGTTACTCGTGTACCTCTTGCTCCAATTTTCCTATTTTTGTATCTCATTATTTTATTTTTGTGAGAGAAATGAATTTCTTCATAAGCATCTCGTTTCATAGTTTTTAGTCTGATAAAGATACCAAATTCAGACGCTAAGTAGTTATCGATCTTCTCTTAAGAAGGTTTGCTCGAGAAATGTGGTCCACATCAAGGATATAGGATACATACAAAGACTTTGGAATACATCAAAATAGACATAAGTTGGAGAGTACCTTCACGTGCACCTCATGCGCCCGATCTAGGATCATTCGCATGCACCTCACGTGCTACCAACTTTAGTCTTAACACTTAAACTCATAATCCATAAATCTTCAACATACATACTTATTTTTTTTTTATTTTTTTTTGCCTTTGCTTGCCTTAGTAACTTTTCAACTCCGAACCTTCACGGTTTCAATCCAAGACCTACCGCCAACTGCTAGGGTTAGAATGTAGGATCCAAGGTCCGATCTCAATCCGAAGTCTTAAAGCACTTTAGCTCTTATGAATACC